>LSSK01000011.1:33862-81787 GCA_001969505.1 Zancudomyces culisetae | reverse complement strand
TTGCGTAGGTATTCCTTTGCCTCGTTTGCATACCCAGCTGTCTTGGCTTCGGATGCCTTTGGCTGTCGCAGCGATGCCAATTGAACCTCTCGCTCCTTTCCTGCAGCATCAGCCACTTCGATTGTATCACCACTCACTATTCGTGTCACTACTCCCTCAAACTTGTTCGCTGTACCTTCACCTTCTGCAGGACCATCATAGTTCTTCCATAACCGCCGCTTATTTTTTTTTGCTCCCCGTTCAGCCTCACGCAGCCGCTGTGGCCCACCTGTCACCATTGCCGCTGTCCAGTCAACCACCTTTGCAAGCCCACTTGCAACAAGTACCTCTGCGATATTTCCTGCGGGGTGGTACACACTGCCTATAAACACTCCATTACCCCCTGCTGTCTTGCCCTCAAGAACCACTTTTATATCACGTTGATGCAGCCGCAAATCCACAAATGCCTTGGCTTCCTCTCCGTACTCCTCCACCAAATCTGTCTGCCCGGGAATGTTGACTCGAACCACAGGTGCCTTAATTCCAGATATCTGCAGCGTTACAAGGTGCCATTTGTATCCGTCTTTTAAATTTACGCGTAATGTTGACCCATCTCGTACCTGTTCAATCACCGCCTCCTTTTCTGCCCCCTTATTCTTCTTTAAATATTCTTCTTCTTTTCCTTCTATTCCAATCTCTCGTTTGATATATCTGCCCTTTTCGTTCCATAAACCTTCTTTTTTCCGCTCTGCCTCTGCCTCAATCTTGATCAATTCCTTTACATACTCGTTCTCTGCCTCTTCAGCATCTCCTCCACCACTACTCCTGCTTATTCGACTCCTGGCTTGTTCACTCACCTTTGCATACCCTTTCTCTACCAACGCTTTGGTGACATCCACCATTCCTTGTTCGACAAATACTCTTCCATACTCGCGCCCACTGTTTGTACTGTATTTGACCTCCATCCGTACCACCACACCCACAACCATTTTTCGCATCAGCTCTCGTGCCTCCACTGAAAAGGGCTCGTCGTCCTCCACCTTTCTGCCGGACCCCAGTCGTGGAACCTGGACATATGCCAACCCAAAGACTTTCTCTGCTGGTGGCTGTGCTGGATTTTCGCGTGCTACCACTGAGCGCACCACAATAGAATCGCCTGATAGCACTCCCTTTACCACTGCTCTTTGCATCTTTGTTTGTTTTGTATTAATCTTTAATCCTTGTTTGTACTTTTATTCTTTCGAAATCTTCTCCTTTTAAAGTTTATATAGTACTATCAACCGTTTTTTTTTATGGCTTTAATGTTGAAAACTGTTTTTCAAACCAAGCTAGAAATACCCCAAGATCCATTTGTTCATTTTCTAAAAGGTAAACATCATTTTTTCAATCCCTCCCTTCTCTCCTCTGTTTCTGGCCTACTATTTGCTACTTTTTTTATATATATAATTTTTGAGATTTTTGGAATTTTTGTGTTCCTTTCATTGGCATTTACTTGTGCCAACACATTTCCAATTGCCCACCATCAAATACTCACTCACTCCTTGTATTCTTTTTTTTTTTGTTCACTTGACTTTTCTCTTGCCATTCTTTAATGTTTTAACCTTGAAAAGGCTCGAATAAACCACAGACACCAAAGTAGTCTAGATTATACCATTCTCTTTTACCAAACCACTCAAATAAATCCACCCCACCCCCCTACCCCTTCAACACAACCCAAACCACCCTTTTCAATCCACGCATTCCAATAGCATCATGATACACATTCATATTCTTTTTTCCACCTCACTTCACCCCCGCCTAACCACACCAACTGCCTTAGTTTAACCAAAAACTACTTTTTTATTTAATCCAGACCAAGCAATTAAAGACAAATGTAACTAACTGAAAAATTTACGGTTGGGTGAGTGCCCAAACAATGTAACCCTTATCTGCGGCAATGTCTCCTTAAAGCTTATATGTAAGCGCTCGGATAATGTATTATCTACTTTGATACGATCATCCGGCGTTGATACCAAGACTCCACCATATCTATATATTATCCATTCCGCCATTCCATAAGTTAGTATGCCATATACTCCCATCAATACACACACATACATATACATAACTCAAAATAAATAAAAACGTATACTATCATAATACGTACCTGTTCTTTAAGAGATACTTTTTGTCATCCACTTTGGCATTCACCTCTATTCCGGTATCGTTCTTGAACTTCTCTACCGCATCTTTTATGACCTTCTCAATTATCGTTTTATCGTCTTCAACAATATAAATAATCACATTTTTCTCGTACATCTTCTGGAAACACTATTTTGTTTTAAATAGACATGGTTTTATGCATAATTAAATCAAAACTGTGTATTCTTTTAAACCACATAAACTATATACATATATATTAACCTAAACTCTCCGTACACCCACTAGCATTCTACGGCTCCACTACACCAATCCAAACGCTTTTTTCTTTTTTGAAAAGTAATTAAATAAGATAGAATTGCCACCACCTCCCCTCTAGCCCAGACAATTTAATAATAAAAAACACACAAGTAAAAACCTACCTGGTAAAGCAAAGTCACCATCAGCTTTTCGTATTGCTCGGAGTCTGCCCTCAATTCCACGAATTTCTTTTCAAAATCACTCAGTAAATCATCGAGGAGTTGCTGACGCTTCAGTAACACTTGAATCCGGCTCTTGTTAATCATATTGGACATGGTTATGCGCTTCTGTGTCTCCACCAGCTTCATTTTTCGCTCGTAGTTCCTATCTAACGCTACCGATTCCTGTCTTACTATTTTAGCCTACAAAATACATGAGTAATTTTTTTTGTCAAAAAACTTTTCGATTAAAATCACACACTTGATCCCCCCCTTCTTGAACCGACTTTCTTCTTTTCAGTATTTATACCCTACCTTTTCAATGTTAAATTCTTCGTCAGCCTATTTTATCAAGATTTTAGTTTCAAAATTTAGGCATAATTTTTTATTCTACTTATAAGCTAATAATGAATTATTATATATAAAAAATGCATAAGATAATTCCAGGCCCTATGAAACTCGTAATGGTACTCACCTTTGCTTTAATCTCTCTGGCTTTCTCCAGCGCTTCCTGCCTAATGAAAGCGACCATTTTTCGCATTTCGCTGTAGACTTCTTCGTCATTTAGTGGGCGATTCAGTGCCATTCTGTCTATATTAACGTTCTTTTGGTTTTTTCAATATTATTTTTTCAATGAAATCAAGGTATCTTCAATATTGTTATAAAAATGCGCTAATCTTAGTAAACGGCTGAGGCTTTTTTTATTGAAGTAGACTGTGAATTTTCGCTTATTCTAAAAGCTTATTTTCGGTTTTCGAAAATTAATTGTGGGTTATTGGGAGAGGCGAATATTAATTCGAGCTTAGTGTGGCTGCATTGTTAATTGGTCAACAGGAAAGTATAGAAAAAAAGAGTATTAAAAAAAATGGTAAATAAACCTTACTACATTATTATGCACTTTTTCCTTTCACCATGATAAAATATCCATTTCTTTTGAGCATTAGCCTTGAAAATCTGCTTTTTTGAGTGCAACAGTAACAAAAACAGTATAAAGACGTGATGTTCTTTTAGCTTATTCCATACCTAGTTTTTTGAATAGAGGCGCTGCCACCATACACTCGAAACAGAGTAATCTTTAATTAAAATTAGAGAGCACAAAAAAAACAGACCAACTTGGAACTTAGGCGGAGGAAACCCAATAAAATCACAAAATATTCCATTATTTTATCATATTTTAGAAAATAAATAGGCATAGCACCACCCTACAAAAACATTTACCAAAGAAAAACGTATGAAAACTTAATAAAATGTAAATAAATGAGGCAAAACATTATCGCTCAAGTAAACGTTATGTGTTGAAAATGGCAACAATAAGCTCTCGAAGTTTCTGCACGTCGTATGAATATTCCTATATTTATATGATTTTTAAGTACAAAGATATCGTTACTCTGGCTGACTTCTAGTATAATAAACGCAAACACATTTAATTTCAAACACAAGTCAAATGACCCTTACCTCCATTACAAAGGTGAATGTTTCCAGCTTTTTTTTAATTGAAGATGCAGTTTTTTCGTTTGATAATATCGCCTGGATGTTTTTGGCAATGATGGTCGAAAAACTGTTCACTACAGAGTCCCAAAGTAAATCAACCTATGTGGTACATTGTATGGTTAATGTGTCAGATCCACGCCACATTCAAGATGAGTTAATCATTATATAGCACACACATATATAGAGTAAGTAGTAACATACATCTGTTTTGGCTCTGAAATCTGGTGATGATGTTACTACATTGTTCTCAATTATAAAAAACCCAATAACATCATATATCAAATTATCAAATGAAGTCAAGTCTTGCGTAACTACGTTTCCTGTCGAATTCATAATCAAGTCAATTTGTGCCTTGCGATCTTTCGAGTAGCTCTTTACAAATTCAGCCTTGTATCCAAGCTTTATGTGAACATAAAGGCACAGATATAATGGCTTAAGATCTATTTTTGATTGCTCGGGTTCTATATTTTGATACACATAATATTTATTAAGAACTATGATGATTATTTTTTTTCGTGATTTTCCTTGAAGTTTCTAGTTATTTCCTCATCCTCATCCTCATCCTCATCTCTATTCTAACTCTAACTCTAACTCCCCCCCTCGCTGAAATTTATTTTTAAAGACATAAATACAATACCAAAAAAGAAAAAATACAAAAAAATACAATGATATTACCTTCAAATTCTTCGTCTAATACAAAATGAACTGCCGGGCTAACATACTTATCTTTATCCCCTTTGATCCTGCCAACCCAGTTTAACTGTTTCCTATTCATTCGGTCGTCATACTGTGCACCAATTTGCCTCATTGTTTTTTTAAGCCCATACAGCCACTCTCGCATATCACTCAGAGCCGCATCCTTTAGCTCAGCACTCATTACCCCAAATGAATCAGCTATATTTAAATGTATTTTGAGCAGACTTATTAGATCTACCACATCAATATCAATACACGTGGCCATTATCCTCTAACACAAATACTAGTATCGATAGTAGCACCATGCACATTCATAAAACTTACATAAAACCCTTCCAATCTTGTAATTTTTGACTTTTTGAATATAAGCTTGTTGCAGATCCTCCAACGTTTTAATTGCCTCGTAGTATGTTTTATTTTGAACCTGTTGCTCAAAATTTGCCACCATATGGAAAACCTCGGTACATTTTTTGGTTGCTGCTAAAGCTAGTTCAACATTTCGATGCTTATTTTTCAGCACTAGCAGTTCTTTCTTCGTTGATACCAGATCCTTACCCGAATTCTGAAGATCAGTATTTAACTCCACTATTTTTTCTCGCAAAGTCGATGTGTTTTGTTTAATTTTTAATAGCTGTTCCAAAGCCACTGCAAATTGCTTGTGATGATCACCACATAGTTTCATAATTTCCGCATCTTTTTTAGCCACAAAAATCTCCACTTGCTTTTTAAAAAGTTCCTCTTTCTTTGCTCGATATACGGATAGAATTATCGGTCCCAATTGCTCCATTATTTCGTCATTATGCCCCTTATTTGCTCCAAAACCCCCTGCGTGCCAACCCTCCACTGCTGCAGCGCTTGAGCTTGTCGATTGAGTCTCAGGAAGCAAAACCAACTGCTGTAGCTGTTGCTGGATTGTTTCTGCCATTTTTTCTTATTGAATATCTTCTATTATTTCTTCTTTTTTTGTTGTATATACTGTTTACCCTTATGCTTTTGTGTTTTCTCTTTCCAATTTTAGCGGTGGATAAGTTGGGGTCGGTTTTAAATTGAAATTCTCAATATCGAACTTTTCGTTTACACTTTTTGCAACACTCGAGTATTCTTTGTCAATAAATAAACATATGTGTATAGATTATTGAGACAATATCAGTATTAGAATCGGCTTTTGGTGTGACGACTATTTGTTTAAACAACACTCTTCAAAGTACAGCTTTTTTTAATGCCCATTTACCATCCTTCGTGGCCAAAAGCATTTTAAAGCTGGTAATTCCAAGAGATTTTATTTGACCTAGGAAGTTTTTTTAACAAATAAACAACCACAGACATTGGCTAAACTTTTTTAGCTGCAAAAGCTCGCAGAGCTTTGCTTTTATTGGCTAGAATCAAACTTCGCTCAAACAAAATTGGTGTTTAGTCTTTATTAGGGAGGGGAAATGGCAAAATAGCCCCAGACCTTACACTCACGTGTTTGCTCTATCAAATCATAGTAACATCCAGGTATCCTACATATTTGTTCGGTCCAAAAAGGATGAGTGATAATAGAAAGTGTGCGCATACTATTTCTTTTTAGGATAAAGCATTTTGAACTACACTAGTTCACCGAACACAAAAGGTATTGTATCTCATATGCATATTTATACATTTAGCCCTTTGTATAAACTATTATTGATACATAACTGGTTGGTATGGTCCGCAAATTTAAAAAGATGCAATGCCTAATGATAAAGCATCTCGAATTACAGTTTCTGTAACTTTTCAGTTAAATAGTACTTTCTCATTTATAATTCTTTCATTGATGCAGAAGTTTTTAGTTTTATGTAACAATATTAAGTGCACAGATAAACAGAGTTGGATATACTTTAACTAATAAAATACTATATTTACACCAAGTGTTCAGCCAAGTTTTCCAAAACCAGGAAAACCAAAGCAAAACAAAAACAGCATGTATGAATTGATTTGAAAAGTTGTGTAAACACACACAAGTGGTCAGCAGAGTAAACGCTGTTTGTCGTAGTTATTGTAAATGCCAGAAAAGTCATATTCCTAGCACATGTATTAAAATTGAATGGTTTAATAATGTATAGCTGGTGTTACGTTATTAAATCTTCATATTGTCAAGATCACAAAGTCATCTTTTGGTGTTCCTAACCTACCCATTTGATGTGTTTTTCGCAGTAACGGAAAAAAATTAGCTAAGAAAAAGAACACCCATCATCGGAAATGTTGTCGAGCACAAATTGGGGGGTGTGCTTGTCTTTGTTTTTTGCCTTTTTCAAACACCAGCACACATCCCTTTGTTCCGAATGGTGGATCAAGTGTTTCAATTCCTCTAGAGGCCTAGGTGGTATAAAACGGGTCACTTATCACACGCTCGTCACTAAAGTATGATCTGGGCACGTAGCCAAGTGCTGAAATGGATTGCATTTCTTTTGAGACACATTTTAGCCAAATCATGGCTACAAGTATTTAAAAACACTTCAATAATTCATATCAGGTAATTTAATTCAACTTTATGGTCATATGGGGTCAACCTGGAGTTAAAAGTGTCTCGCTGAATCAAAGTGAATAGATATGTAATATCTGGAAGGGGATAAAGAAATATTGATTATATGATTGTTACTTTTTTTACACTTTTTGTGTAGTGTTTACCAGCTAACTTAGTAAAAAGAAATAACATTCGAGTAGTAATGTAAATGAATTTCTGTTAGCTTGGTAATCTCTAGCTCGACACTAAATACAAAAAAAAAACTACTATGTGCTAAAGCCAGATTGAAATAATTGAGGTGAAGGGGGATTTAATTGTTATTTCTACAGTTAATTGTCTGCCCTTTGTATTAATATATAATTGGACAACAAACAAGCTTTATGCTTTAGATACAAGCAAATAGGAATGCGATTTTATAATCCTGCCAATCTCAAATAAGTTATTGGGATTACGCCGATTCGGCAAGGCTAGGATTTAAAATTCTCGATTAATTGATTCAAAACAAAAAACAAGAAGAAATTATGGCACGAGTTCGTCAAAAAACGAGCAAGTATTGTCGTTATTCTGATGCTGCATTACTTGAGCGAAATATTTTTTTTCTTTCTATTTTTGGTTTATAAGCATAAACTATATCCACATTCCACAAGAACTATTTAGGTTTAGCAAGTAGTAGATAAATACATTTGGAAAAAAAATATTCTGTATTTTAAGGCTTTCTCAAATAACGTTTTTCATAACTTTTGAAGGTGTACTAAAAAAAAAGAGGGAAAATAGCTGAGCATGGAATTGGGGAGCCTGGTCTCAGCCTGTTGCTTGAATCAATGGGTCCTTGATTTCGACGGAAATTATGAAAGGATTCGAAGGAGTATAATCGATGCTAAGGCTAGAAATGCTAAAATTAGACTTGGTTCGGAGCTTGAAGTAACGTAAGTGTTGACATTGATGATTCTTTTATTTTTGTAGTTGAAAAGCGTCGACATGCTACAGAAATAATATGGATACCACCGATACGAGAGAGCATCTACTTTTTTTCTGTTTTTTAAACAACATCCTACCAAAATCCTGTAAAATATGTAATGAAATAGTGGATATGGCTGTAGAGATCATTTTTATGAAAGTAAGTACCCAGACGAAACCAGAGTTATTTTAAAAACTTTAACTAATTTGAAAGACTGACAATAATTTCAAAACAAATATAGTTGACACATACACTCACTCATGGGAGGTTGTAGCCAAACTTTTAGGTGATACAGAGCTGTACGGGATTCTGATATTTCTCGGAATGTATGTTTTTACAATAGTACAGATTTATTATTTTGTTATTCGTGATGATAATAACAAAAAATAGTAAACAATAATGATAATAATGGAAAAATGCAGTATTAAAACTCTTACTCACAACCCTTGAAAAAAACTATAGGCCGGTTTTATTTAAAGGACATCGGTATTCAGGAGTAACGGTAATGATGAATGGTGAGATTTTACTGATTAGGCCAAAAAAATGGCTTTCAGTAGAGGGAAGATCAGAACATCCTAGATGGTTTTCAACATGGGCGGACAACATGAAAGTGGAGAATTATACACTACCAGATACTATAAAAAGTGTTAAAGGGCAGAAGGAAACGGTAATAGGAGATGCATTGCTAGAGCTTAATGATACAACAATTGGAATTGAAATTGGAGAGGAAATGAATGCACCTCGAAGTCCACACAGTGAGATGTATATAAATGGTGCAGAGATAATTGTAAATGCTAGTGGGAACTATCATGAAATCGGAAAGCTCGAAAAAAGAGTTAATAGTATAGTTCAAATTACCACATGCGTAAGTCGTCATTATTATATTTTAAATATACTATCAACCGAGTATATATGTATAGCAGTAATAAAGAGGAATACCAAACAAAAAATAGTTTGGAGGAGCATATTTATATTCGAATCAGAGAGGGTGTAGCTCAGGAAATACTTATTTTGATGGTGCCCCAATGGTAGTGTATAATGGCGAGGTGATGGCAATAGGAAAGCAATTTTCATTAAGTGAGTATGAAGTTGTTGTTGCAAACCTAGACTTGAATGAAGTGACCTCATACAGATCACAACGCACAATAATTAAAGATAACTTTTCGAGTGTACCCCCTGAAAACCAAGGTGATTTAGAATATCCAAAGGTTCGGGTAAAATTCAACATAAAACAATCGTATGATCCATGTACAGACCCTATTCAAGTGGTGTTTTTAACGGCGGAGGAGGAAATGAACTTGGCCTCGGCATGTTGGATGTGGGATTATTTGAGGCGCAGCAGACAAGGAGGGTATTTTATAGCACTTAGCGGAGGAATAGATAGCTGTTCTGTTTTGATGATGACGTACTCCATGTGCAGATTGGTTTACAATGCGATAAAAGATGGAGGTAAGTGTAATTCTATGACAAGATGTGCAAACTTATGATTTTTTTTCGTAATGCCGTGCCAGGGATTTAAATAAAGTGTGACTACAACATGAGTATATTTCTGATAGACGAAGCCGTGTTGGGAGACCTTAGAGAGATAATAGGGAATGATGCCTATTTTCCTGAAAGCCCAAGAGAGATATCAAAGTAACTATAGCATAAATTTATTTGATTTATTTGATTTGATCCCTATTCAATCACCTTTGTCAACGCTTTAACTAGAAAAGAGCGTGTTTTTTAAATGATGTTGTTTTAAAAAGTGTATAATAATGTATTAAAAATAGCTATTTAATACATACAGCGTATATGAGTACGGAAAATTCAACTACCCAGAGCAGGAATAGAGCATGTATGGTGGCTGCCGAAGTTGGGTGGTAAATATTTTTGTTGAATACGTATTGCCAATACCCAGTTACTTATATACTTTTTCATAACATTTATTGATAGTTACCACATGGACTTTGGGATTGATCAGGTAATCACAACCGTACTGGCACTGTTTGTGATGATTATGAATAAAACGCCCAAATTCACAGCACACGGCGGCTCGGTTACAGAAAATCTTGCTTTGCAAAACATTCAGGCTCGTATTCGAATGGTACTTTCTTATTTTGTAGCGTCATTGATACTTTGGGTTCGCGGAAGAAAAAAACTGCTTCTCACACTTAGTACAGCAAACTCTGACGAGATTGTCCGTGGTTATTTAACCAAGTATGATAATAGCAGCGGCGATCTAAACCCCATTGGTTCTTACAGCAAAATGGAGCTACGTAACTTTATTGCCTTTTCATGCAAGTATTATCAGCTAAGCGTACTTAATCTGTTTTTGGACTCAACACCCTCTGCTGAGCTTGTTCCCACTCACACACCCTTTGTTCAATGCGACGAGGTAGAAATGGGCATGTCTTATGACGATTTATTTATGTATACCCGCCTTCGCACTCTCTTCAGACTGGGTCCTTATTTTTTGTTTAAAAAATTGTGTAATCTCTGGTCCCATGATTATTCTCCATACGATATTGCTGTCAAAGTCAAAACCTTTTTCCATTACTACTCAATCAATCGCCACAAATCCGCTGTCTCCACCCCCATTTTTCACTCTGGATTAAACTCCTCTGGGGATAACTGTTCTGACCTACGTCCCATCTTATATAACTCTGATTGGACATGGCAATTTTTGCAAATTGACAAAGAACTTAACTTTTAGTTTTGTATGTTGTATTCTGCTTAACCTTGTTTGTTCATGTAAAAACTTTTACTTATAACTGCGTCATATGCTACATGGGCCATTAACTGATGTATCTTCAATAAAATACATCCTTTGCTTAAAATAACCTTCGTATCACATCCTAATATCACCCCCCCCCCTCTCAAACTGTATATTTTACTTGATATTTTTTCGCGTATATCACATAATTTCCTTGTTTGTGCTTATATGAATGAGTAGAAATCAGTCAAAGTATATTCAAACGTAATATAATATTTTGTTTGTTTTTGTTACAATGTACACTTGGAATCTTCGAAGTTAGATTAGTTATTATGGCGTATTTTTTGCCATCAAAGTCTAGCTATGTTATGAAAATTTTTTGTAGAATGTCATTTATGACATTTACAAAGCGGAAGGAATGCTAGACTGTACTCATCAAGTGCAAAAAGAGCATCTTGCAGCAATATAAGCATAATCATCACATATCTACTTGAGTATCCACTTGGTTATCTACTCGACCCCCGTTTTGGCTCTCCTTTTTAGTGCCAACAAGATGCGAATGTTCAAAGACAAGCATCAATGTTTCTGTTTCAAGTTGATTCAGCTTCTGAATCTTCTCTCTCTACCCTTCCCTCCCTTTTTTTTTTACATAACAGAGAGCACTAAATAAAAAATAGCGCTGTTTGTTAGTGATATGACCTTTGCCACTTTGAATTTTCTTTTGAAATGGTTATTATAAGGACATACCCAATGTTTGCAAACAAGGTTTTAAGCTCTATTTTGTGGCTTACTACAACTTTTTTTATTAAAAAGACTGGTTACCAGCACCTCGTTCAAGAGAAATAATAATAAGGGTCTTGCAATTATAGGGTGATTCGAAGCGTATATTTACATACACTTTCCTGTTGTTAGCAAATGTATATGATGAATTCTTCCCTGGTTAAGTGGCTCAGTAATTTGTGTTCTCTATTTCTTCCAAGTAGAAAAAAAAAACGCTTTGCAGCTGTGGACATATTCAGGCGGGTTAAGTTGCCTGAGCTAAATCTCAACCCAATATACTAATACAGCTTTTTTTCTTGTACTTTTTAATACAAAACGCATCTATACTTTGTAACAAAATGCGTGTCGAGTCAATATATTTGAGCATTTTTATCGGGTTTTTGTAAAAAACGGAACAACAAAAAAAAATGCAACTGAAATGCAAAGCGGAATAATGAACTCCGTTACAAAACAAAGTGTTTTCATTTCTGGCAATTCGGTTTTATGCCAATCAAATGACGTTATGGTTGCTTTGTAAAGCGTTAAAAGCAACTAATCTCTGTTTTTTTTTACCGAGAAAAAAAATTTTTTAGATTTTTTTTGGGCAGAGATTAGAAACCAACTTCGTGTGAAATTGAAAATAAAACGGCTTATTGAATCCTGCATTATGCAATGTAAGGAAACCTAAATTTACTTGGTAGGTTTTTACTAGCTCAGCAAATTTACCTTGCAAATAAAGCGGAAATGTAGCTCTGGAATGAAAAAAAAAAGTGTTTTATTTCTTCGAATAGTATGTGCTGATTAGCTTGTTTGTACATGCGAACCATTTTCCCGTTTTATTTTTGCGATAATCCAAAAATTGCAAAAGACCAAATTCTTGCAATAATATGAAGCATTTTAGCTTTTGTTTTTTTAGGAAATACAAAAAAAACTGCTAATATATTTGGCTAAAAAAGAGAATATATAGTTTTCATTAGTTAAGGTAAGTCCGGATTACACATTCCTGAAACATTTTATTTTTGCTGTGGCGACCTTATCGCTAGTCATTACTGATTCTACATTAAATCCAACAGTCTAAAATTAATCCACAACTTTGCTGAGTTTGACTCTTTAAACAATTTTTTTCTTGGCTGGTTCTGAATTTCAGACTTTAATTCTACATTTTGCTAAGACTGAATATTTGACAACAATACCCGCGGGGGCAGAGCAGATATTCTTTTCTTAATATTTTTTTTACATTCGTTTAGAACTACGAACAAGGGCTTAAGGAAATAGTTGCTGACGTTATAATTACTGAAATAGATGGCCGCAGAAATTCGTCGAAAGCTAGTAATTGTGGGTGATGGTGCTTGTGGAAAAACGTGTCTCTTGATTGTGTTTTCAAATGGTACATTCCCTGAGGTAAATCGATTTATTGTTGTTTTTTTAATTTTTTTGTATTAAAATTCGAACTTCCGGCATATTAATGATTTAAAAATTGGGTAAAAGTATCTCTAATCTAAAAACGGCGAGAATTTTTTGAAAAAATAGGTATATGTTCCAACAGTATTCGAAAACTATGTTGCAGATGTCGAGGCTGATGGCCGTCATGTTGAATTGACACTGTGGGACACAGCAGGACAGGAAGATTACGATCGTCTACGCCCTCTTTCATACCCCGACTCCCATGTCATTCTTATATGTTTTTCAATAGATTCGCCAGATTCTTTAGATAACGTACAAGAGAAGGTATGTACTATTTTCTAGCCCAAGTATATTTCTGTTATAATTCACTAATGAACACACATGAACTCGCATACACACATGCGCACCCATATGTGAGCAGAAATAACGAATGTACACGTATCATTTGTATAAATAGTGGATTGCGGAGGTGCTACATTTCTGTGCTGGTCTCCCAATAATCCTGGTGGGCTGCAAAAAAGATTTACGTAACGACCCACGCACAATCGAGGATCTTAGACGCAATGGATTGCATCCAGTAACTACAGAAGAGGTATGTTTCTGTATAATTTACGATATTCGAAGCCATCTGTTAAAACGAAATATACATTAACAACATATTTGTATCATAGGGCATGTCCGTTGCACAAAAAATTGGTGCCTTTAAATACCTCGAGTGTTCAGCAAAAACCAATGATGGTGTTCGTGAAGTTTTTGAGGCTGCTACTCGCGCTGCTTTACTTTCAAAGACCAAAAAGAAGAGAGGTTGCTCAATTTTGTAGTTTTTTCACTTTTTAATGCTCACGGTTATATAAATAATTTTTTTCCAATGATTATATGATATAAATTTATTTGGTTGTCAAACTTTTCTTTAGCCATTTAACCATCCACACAAAAAGGAAACGCAAAAAGTCTCAACTGTTGTAGTCGAGCCCCCATTTGCTGTGAATACTCACGCTTGTCATATTGAAATACATTAATACACCACTTTATAGCCTTATAGAAAGCTGAGCATTTGTCGGATAATGCGCGGCTCTAATCACCTTTGTATTTTTCTTGTTTCGACGTGAACTGTATTGGGAATAGAGTGTGTATTCCTTTTGTTTTACAAGTTTTATTATACTTTTTATGTTTTAATGTAAAAAAGTGGGATGTGTAGCAACTCTGGCGAGAATATGACTGTATTTAGCAGCACATTTAGACGTGCTGCCTTGTACAATTCGTATCTTGTTGCTAATGAATTCCACAAAAGATATAATAATAGAGGAAGCCGTTGTTTTGTTTTGTTTTTTTCTTGTTTTTAGTCAAAACACACACCCAAGGTTAAGGATGATTGTAGAATGGGGATATGTATATTCTTTACTTGACGTTAAAATCATCGTAATGCAAAGCTACAAGATTTATGTCGAGTACAAAGATATCAATAACATAAGTCTAATGATTCCAATTATATGTTACCGAATTAATTATGTGTATTGGCGCAACTAGTTTTGGTCTTCCCTTTTGTGCATTCTAGTGTAATGTGGATAATACAATAGTGCGTCTTTACTGAGCAAGATGCCAGTGTTCAATAAGTAGAAAACGGTGGCATTTATCAAAGTTCCTTTTGAATTCAGTTACCCCAAAACATGTCTAAATTGTTATTTTCACCTACTACATATATTACATTACTTTCTCATTGTATAATTGATAAACAATTGGATGCATATATCCAGCTACCCCCTTTCCTCCCAAAAAAAACAAAAATTTACATTCATATGATTCCAGTTTTCATATGTAGCTTAATATATCTGTTTTACACAGACTATAACCATTCCCTCCTCGTTATATCAAGATACATATAGTATTATAAAAAAACACAATGGTTGAACTGTGTACTCATCAGGTGTTGAGAGAAACGGCTGGATATATACTGCTTTCGAGCTGCCAGGAGTGCTGTACACGTAGCTACAAGAATTTTACAGGCAGTAGAGCGTACCTCGAGATATTGCGAAAGGAGCTTGTGTACAATATTAATCGAATCGACTCAGTGATGCACCGGTACATACCCACTCACACATTTACAATTACAGGCTTAGGAAAGTTAAAAAAAAGTCAAAGAGTGGTTAAAAGGAACGCACAGATTATTAGATTCGATGTAAGCGAAATGTAAGCTGTTCAACAAACCTGTTTTGCGTGGTTATTTACACAGATAGTACGCACCACAACATCGATATATTGGTCTATCTTTAATAGTCTATAACGATTAATCACTTCAACATAGAAGAGAGAAAAGAAGAAAGGAGGCGATGAAAGGTGGGAAAAGCACGGGATGGGAAAATGGTTTACAACAGCATATTGATTATAGCTATTTATCATATGTGACTCAGTGCCCAAAGTGTCTAGAGTATTCTGGAAACTGGGAAGCGCACGTTGAGCATTACTTGGAGTGCTGAACTAAATAATACATAGGTTGATTTTATCTACTAGCTGATTATCAGTTTAAGATTTCGATTAAAGCCATTATTACAATTTCAACTACTAAAAAACTTGTAGAGACCACCATTTCCAAAAACATAAGATCAGTAGGTCTATGCGACACATTTTTCTAATTTTACTCACGTTCATAAGTATCTTGGCTTAACTTTGAAAATAATTTCTACAGATCAAAGTATATTCCACTATGTTGATCATTTTACTGATGGCTAAAGGTAGAGAATAGGTAGAGGAGGGGATGGTTATTAAAGTATTGGTGTTCGAGGCAAAATAATTCAGTTTGCACAATTATAACGTAGAACACATGTGTTTTCACTTTTTTTTTCTGGATTCTGCAGTATAGTTATTAGAATGCCTATATAACAACATTTTCTTGCGTGTACTATAAAACGTACCTAATTGCTACTTAAATGGTCTGTACAAAGTACTTAGAATACAATGATGCTCATTTTCACACTAGACGATTTACAATAAAAAATGATCAAATTAGCTGCAAATCAATTGACAAAACAAAGGCATGATTTTTTGCCATCAATTCATACCATTGTTTATGAATGGCTCAATGCTGGGCTCTGAAAGTAATTACATCCACACACCACGCAAAAATTATCCAGTGTGTCACAGCCCAATACCATTTTGATTTTACCAACCAAATTGAACACAAAGTTAGAAGTAGAAAGGTCAGTTGATGAAACAACAGCGAGCACAATGAAATTACATAATCAGCAAAAAAGTAGCGAAAAACCCTATTAGGTTACAAAAAACGGACAATTGTTCAAGAATTTCCGAATGTTTTTATCTTTATTTCTTTTGGCACTAATTTCCATGGATTTTGATGAAACGAGATATTAATTGCATTTAGGGCTCAGCTAAAAACAATAAGAAAAATCTAAACATCACTCATTCAATAAATCACATACATAATAAAGTAGTAACTTAATCAACCCATAGCAACAAACAAGACAAGAAATTATTAACCAGACTTCTGTATTCTAATATCTATAAGTTGTGTAAAATCCAGATTAGACGGGTAAAAGAAACAAAGAAAGCACATAAAACTCATGGATGGTGTATCTGTACTGTTACTATGCTCGCTGGCAATGTTTGTGGGCTCCTTTGTATCGGGAAGTATCCCACTATTTTTTCACCTGACGGAGAAAAATCTCATTTATGTAACATTGCTTGGGATTGGGATGCTTACTGGTACCGCTTTGGGTGTAATTATACCTGAGGGGATACAGTCGATTTCTAACATGGGGGCAAGACACGCTGGTGAACGTAAGGGGTTATTTATTTTGTTGCTTTTACACACTTCTCGATATACATTTTTACTCTTATATATATATATATTTAAAAAAACCATTAAAGGCAAGAAAGTAGAGATAAATTCATGGCTCTTTAATGTATATTTTCTTATTACAAACTCATTAGATAATGATCACAAGGATTTTCTCATAAGCATTTGCCTACTTGGCGGATTTGCGATTATGTTTTTACTAAATCAAATGTTCCATGGTTCGCACATCCACAACCATGCACATTCTCAACACGATTTAAGGGACGAAGACTCGGTTATGAACAAAGTTTATAAGTCAGAGAACGAAAAGTTTCCGAGCATTTTTGTGGGAATAATGGCACACGCTTCGGCGGATGGATTCGCTATGGGTGCTGCACTTATGGACAAGGTGGATTCGAGTGTAGGAATGGTAATTTTCCTTGCGCTTATATTACATAAAGCACCGGAGTCATTTGGGCTTGTAACAACATTGCTTCAGCTTAGATACAGCAGGAGAAGGATTAGAAGGTATCTTTTAGTCTACGCGATAGCTGCACCATTAGGTGCCTTGTTAACAAATTTTGTACTCAGAGCATTATTTCTACTGAGTTCATCGGGGTCTAATAAAGGGGAGAGCATCAATCTAGCTGCAGTCGCTGGATATATGTTACTGGTTTCTGGAGGAATGTTACTGAACGTTGCTCTCTGCCACGCATTTCCAGAGGCTATGGAACAAGCCTCTATGCTTTCTGCCAGTTGTGATAGTAATAACATCGATATTGCCATGTCTGGGATTAAACAGTACGAGACGCATCAATCTGACGACACGCTTGCCTCTCCACACACCGTAGCATCAGGCTGTGTTCAACCCGATAATTATTTTGTTTCAAGTCAACCGAGAGTTGATATAAATGAAATTGGCTATGGTGTCGAAACCCATCTTAATAGTAAAAACAATACATTTGGCTCTAGAGATTTTCATAACCACCATAGTAACAATCTCCAGACACATCAAAACCATAGCTATAGTCATAGCCATGGTCATAGTCATAAACTTAGCACATCACAGGTTGTCTGTTTATGTGTTGGTGTGTTTCTACCTGCCTTGATTACTTTAAACCACCACCATTAGGCTATTTTTATCTCATTTTCTTGTAACATATTTGTATTTCTTTTTTCATATTTTTTTTATTGAACGCCGCTTTTATGGCGTTTCTGTCGTCAACGGGGCCGTCGGTACAGAAGAGCCATACTTAGAGGAAATGTGTTTGAAATCCCAATATATTTTTTTCAACAAACTGTAATTATAACTTTTATGTTGCAATTCTAATGCATTAACCAACTACAGAGCGAGAGGGAGGGTTGATCCCGTTTTTTTGTTTTTTCAGCACAATGGTTTAGATCTCATGTAATCAATACATGAAACGTTAAAGGTCCCAGACCTTTGTGTACCCTACATTGCCCACTATTTGACAGTTGTACAAATGTATTTGTGGTGTGGACGTTGTTAATGGGTTTATAGTAAAGAGAGCATTTTTTTGTCGGAATGACAGAGTAGACGCATTTTATTAGCACTGAGAAGGGCAGTCAAAAAAAAAACCACTAAGAGCGTCCTTAGATGTAAGTGCACATTAATTAATAGTGCGTATCTTTATAGTTTTTTAAGCTCAGGTTAATAGTTTTAGCAATTTTTTTTAAATTGCCCATATACTTTTCTCGAATCCCTTTCCCATAATGCAATACCAAATGTGATGAAATTTTATAGTTAAATCTTGTTCTTGTGGGTGTGATAAAACTTGTGTGGCAAATAACCAAAACTTTATAGCGTAAATCATCAAGTGTAAATCAGTAAAATAAATAAAGCAAAAAACCTCTTGTTCTGTTTCAATAACAACCAACCATTGTTGGTATAACAGCTGTTTATTGGTCCTACATTTGGAGGTAATATATTATTCTTCCATATTCCTGTTTCTGTTCCCGTCCCCGCATCTACACTTGCTCCCAAATTTTACAATGCTCATTATTGTCCAAACTAGTGCCCCAAAACAACCAACAATTGTACACCATAACTCCCTCTGTTGCCCAGAAAAATTACCAAATAAATGTCACCATATAAATAAATGTATTTGTAAAATACAATAATAACCACAAGTGCTGGTAGGCACTATTAATTTGCTAAACTTCTTTCATAGGAATAGGCATGTTTACATGTAGGATGCTGATGGTCAATGTATTGTGGACAAAGGGGAGGTGGTCAAAATTTCCTTTTTCTGTTCATTCATTGGTAATGAAAAAATACTAATTCAAAAAGAAAAAAAACGCATTTATAGTCAATTGTGTATTTATTATTCTTAGAAACAAGTCTGGATTTGATGCAACTATGTAATGGTTTAAAAAAAAAGAATTAAAGAGCTTTCTCAAGAATCCGTAATCTTCTGCAATTCAATTCCCAAAAACCATCAAAAGCCAATCAAAACAAGTTAGGTAAGATTAGGAGGGTTGGGTCAGGATTAAGTGACTAAGAGCCAGGTAAATAAATGGCAATTTACCATCTGGCTTGTTATCTCGTAATAAATCCCAAAACTGATTATAGAATCATTCTGCAAGCTTACAGGATCAAAAATACTCAGAGGTAATGATTAAGTAATGGCGCAAAAAATAAAAGCCGAGAATTCTGGAAAACTAGTGTATCAAATTCTTGGAAAGGAAAAATAAAGTATGGTTGAAACGATTTTTTTTTCATTCAGAATTGAAAAGCATAGAACTACAATAACTCAGATAATACCTACTTTAAAAAAAACGCTTTCTACCTGATATACATATTATTTCATTATTAGCAACTCGAAATAGGGCATACGCACAATATAAGAGGGGATTCTTATGGGATTTAGACATATAAAAAGAAGAGGGTTCTGAATCTATTGAAGAGTTCGATGCTAAATAAAGACACGCGCTTTTAATTTTTTAAGCTCAATAAAGGATATCTTGAATTGATAGAATATTCCGGAACTCGAAAATAGGAAAAGAAATAAACCCTGAGTGAAGGATATTCGAAAAGAGCTTGACATAAATAGCAAATCGAATCATTCGGGCTCATTTGGTGATATAAAGCGTTTTGAATTTATAAAAAGCATCAGCTTTACAAACATTTAAACTCATAAAAATATAGAAAAAAAAAATAAAGAAGGAAAATGGCAAACAACGACAATATAATAGATGATATATTCTCTGATGCTCAGCAGAGCACCAGAAACATGTTGTCTGTACTATCGTTTCTTAAGCAGTCAGGGGTTATTCTAGCCTTTATCCTGGTGACAGTAATATTATTTGTGATCTTGAGACCAAATAACGGCTCCATCTACGCAAGAAAGTATAAAAATAGTATGGGAGAAAAAAGAGCACCGCGACTAAAAAAAGGTGGCTTGGAGTTTGTAAAAACCGTTTATGGTATTAATAAAAGGGAGATGCGAGAGGTAATAGGGTTTGAGGGGTACATGTTTCTGAGATTCATAAAGTTATGCGCAGTGTTTATAGGATTTACAGCGTTTTTTGGAGCATTTGTGATAATTCCGATAAATTATACTCAGGGAAACAATGTGAATGTGGCAAAGGATGGGTTTTCTGGGTTTAGGTGCCTGTATTTTACAATGTATCATATAATAAACCTGGACTGGTACCTTGTGCACATAGGATTTACCTATGTATTCACACTAGTCTTTTTTTTCCTGGCATACAGGGGGATGAAAGAATACAAAGAAATGGAACTTGAGTATTATGGCAGCATTCAAAATCAAAAAAAAGTTAGCAGCCGAAGCTTAATGATCACAAACATACCAGAAGAGCTTCAAAGTGATAGGAAGCTAAGAGAATATATCATGATGCACACCAAGCAGAATGTGGAGCTGGTAGGAGTAAATGTGGTGAGAAATCTTGGAATGCTACCACAGATGGTGAAAGAGCAAGAACAGGGCGTACGCGAACTGGAAAAGGCATTGCAGAAGTATATGTTAAAACGAAAAGTGGACAATACAGCGAAAAGACCAATGGTTAGCGAAAAAGGAGTAAAGGTAGACAAAATAGAAAAATATGAAAGAGAGTTAAGGGCGTTGGAGCTGGCAATAACAGTGGGCCGAGAAAAAGTTGAAGAGTTTAAGGAGACAAACATGGGATTTTTGGTTTATGGCTCTCCACAAGAGGCACGGGAGGCAAGAAGGATATTGAAGCGAACAGGCTCGTCGATAAGAAGAGGGATGTACTTTTATGAGGCACCAGCACCAAAGGATGTGCAGTGGGAGAATGCAATGATGAGCCCAGGTGATCGGTTCAGACGACGTTGGTTTTATCGGGCTGTAAGCTTTGTGTTGATATTGCTGAGTTTTATACCAACAACAACTATAGCATCAATATCAAGCGTAGACAACTTGAGCAAGTTTTTCCCGAATTTAAAATTGTACAATAGCCAAGCATTTGCATATCTGTGGCAGTATGTGGTAACTCCGTGGTTACTGATTGCATACGCACTGATAGTTCCTATAATACTTCGCTGGTTGGGTAGAAAGCAAGGTATAATTACGAAATCGGGAATAGAGAGATCAGTCTTTAAGAAGCTATATGTGTTCTATATATTGAGTAACATCATTGTTTTTACCCTGACAAACACTGTTATGAAGATGGTCAAAAACGGAGAAACTCCACAGACAGCGGTTTTATCAATGCCAATGACCTTGATAAGCATCATCAATACTAATAGCCAGTTCTGGGCAACATATATTGTGCTCAAAGCGATTTCAACAGCCTTTGCAGTCATTCATCCCGTCTCGATTCTCAAAATTTACTTTCACAGATACCTTCGCACGCTGACTCCACGAGAATTATACGATTTGACTTTTCCTCAAGAGCAACAGTTGGCGCCGATTTATGCCTTCTACACCTGGCTGTTTACGCTTTGTATGTTGTATTGTGTATACAGTCCTCTGATTTCAATAATTGGTGTCATTCTTTTCTACTTTGGCTACGCAGTTTACAAATACAACTTTTTGTATGTAAACTACTGCCGCCAAATGAACGCACCCTCAATGTTTATTCTTGCCATAAACCGAATGTTCTTTGCTCTTATCTTTTCCCAGATTTACATAACCTTGGCTATGTACATTCGATATGGCGAGTTTGGAATGACTCGAACTCCTGCTTTTTTTACCGCACCGCTACCTTTCATTACCTTGATTGTTCGTGCTATTTATAGCTATGTATTCTCCTCCAAGAGATATTCTATGGTATCTCAACCCGAGGCCTCTTCTTTACGCATTGACCCCAAAACTGACCAGACCAGGTATTTACACCCCATTTTATCTTCCTCTTTGCTCATCCCCGTTGTTTCCTCGAAGTTTGAGTCCCTTTTGCCCCTTGTATACTCTGGAAAAATCCAGTATTTCTATGGAAAGTCTGTTAACGAGGACGCTAATATGACTGAAAACGAACCTATCAAACTATCAATCATGAATCATTCACATTCCTATACACAATCAAACGACAATTTACTATATTCTGCTTACACCCCCGCTGCGGATCAAAATCGTTACCATCATAACCTGTTTGCTAACCCCTTTAATGACAATGTGTCGGAGTATGCAGGTTCTGAACCCGAATTCTCTTCTACCTATCCTCCCAACCAGGTACATCGCAACTCTCCTCCCCTAAACTGCTCTCCTACACATTCCAACCACAATAATGGCTATTATAACAACTATAACGAGCATAACGCCGATTACAACAGCACATCATATGATAACCTCAGTAATACCTACCAAAATTTGCACAACAACGATTACAATCACCACAATAACTATTACAACAACAATGATAGCACCAATAGATATAATAAAAGCAACGCTATCCACACCAGCAGCACTAACGGCTTTAATGGGTATGCTAACAACAATAACCCCTATTCTGAGCATGCTCCAAGCCCATATCCTAATGATTACCCCAAAAACTATAACCAGCACAACTAACTCCCGCTACTCTGTTCCTTTAACCTCTTTGTTATTTTGTCGTTTGGATTGTTTATAGTTTTTTTTTTCAATCAAAACTCTTGCCAAGTTTGGAGCTTTTTCTCTCCAAACATTACACTTATTTATTTGTTTACGCTAGCAATTATTGGCCAATAAAGTTTATGTAGATACAAACCTTTTGTTTACTGTGCAAAAAAAAAAAAGATTTTTGTCAAGTATTTAGTTGTCCTTTATTTTTTCCAAACTGGATCAAATCCTGTTCAAGCAGCACCAACAGACAGTGTATATCCTAGGTCATTTCGCATTTATTATATGATATATTTTATTAATGCTAATTCAGATACAAGGGTGTAGATCGTAATACAACATCTTGACGAAAGTAACAGGACAATTAAAATGAATACAGAAAAATCAATCCAGGAACTGTTTTTGCCATTGAAAATCAATGAAACTACTGCAAAAAAGGGTGAGTTATTTAGTTTAGCTGGCGATGAGTTTATAACTACAACTATTTTGTATGTCGAATAGTCTTAAACCTGTCAAGTTCGCTCTGTGTTAAACCTAAAGACATAACAGAAAAAGTTAAATACGCGTATGTACAGTCAAAGCCCCAACAAAATGAGAGTAATAAAGATGATAGTGAGCTAGTTGCAATGCTTTTGAATAGTATCAATTTTAACCAGGCGACTGTGGGAAATAGCATGTCAAATTATAGTGATTTTGGTGGTAGGAAATATGGCAACAATAACAGTAATTCTAGTTTTGGCAGTAGAAGACGTGGTCAAATAGTCAAATCTATACTTGGTGATAACCTACCTTCGTCACTACCGATCCCTACCAATTTATTTAATACTCAGTATGAGCGCAAGGGAGGGTAAGTCATTTTGTTTGGTTTAATTTGGTACAAACTAATTTATTTCACTTTATTTATGTGTATGGCCATGTGAGCCGTTTATTTGAGCAAAAGTGATAACACCATGTATAAAAAATTTATCTATTCCTTCCTTAGGAAAGTTGAGTTCAAGGTATTTACAAGCTACAATGTCGAAAGTTTTACAGAAAGCAAAACACAGAGTATTGGCGATGGCGACGGTGCTGGTGATAGTAGAGTAAATAGGAGTGGTGATAACACTATCGAAAACACTGGAAATACGAAAAGAAAAGCCAAAACTACCGATATAAAAGCTGTTATACTCTCACTTTCTTCAAATAGTGCCAACAACGCCGCCTATCGATATATGATGGAAAATATTGCTGACAAACTTGCTGTTCTGGACCATTACACTGACAACTTTGCGGTAATGACAAAGGCACGCTATTCAGAGCTAATTACAACTCTTTCAAACCCATCATACCCTCACCAAGAACCCGTTTATATTGTTGGGCGTATTCACGTGTCAGGTGGAAAGGCGGTTGAGCTTGTTTCATCACGACGATTGGGAAATGGTAAATCCATCCCACTGGATTTGTCCAATTTAGATTCCTACTCAGTCTTTCCTGGGATGAACGTGTGTGTACTGGGAACCAATCTTAACGGGTCGATGTTCACTGCCCAGAAACTACTACCTCCTCCTATTCCGACCTCTATTACACCGGGTAAAAATGGGGCGGTTGCAGCATTTGATACCGAGATAATGGTCGGCTGCGGTCCGTTTACTCTTAATTCTGACCTGTCTTTTGGTCCACTGGTCGAGTTCGTGGATGTAGCACTGGAAAAAAACCCCGCAGTTGTCGTTCTTGTTGGTCCGTTTGTCAGTCAGTCTCACCCATTGATTGCTTCGGCGCCCATTTCACCATCTGAGTGTTTCACCACCATAATCAGCCCACTGTTGCACCGCCTGTGCGAGTCCCGCAAGGTCATACTTGTGCCTTCTGTAGACGATCTGGTCAGTCCATATTTCTGTTTCCCACAGCCCCCGCTTGATTCTGCAGGTCTAAAGATTCCAAATGATGTACTGGTTGCTCCAAACCCAGCACATATACTTATCAACGACTCAGTTCTAGTGACTGTATGTAGCAACGATGTTCTTATGAATTTGAGCGCCACCGAAGTTAGCAAAAACTGTGCTGGAAGCAGGTTAGATCGACTAGCCTCTTTTATACTTGAGCAGGGCTCTCTATTTCCTGTTTCTAGCAGCAATATCTCATACTCTCTGGCCAACTCTCTTTTGGCCTCTGGATTCAACTTCAATCTAATTGATGAGCAACTCCCAAATATTCTCATCACTCCTTCTGCCCTAAAGCCTTTCTGTTCAACCTTGGTTGATGGTCGCACCTTATTCCTAAATCCAGGCAGATTGTCACTGGGCTCAAAACTTGGCTTCTTTGCCTCTATTAATTTGCGACACCAAGGCCAAGACCTTTCCCAAAAAATGGACGCCGATCCTGATACCACCCAGTCTAGCCCAATTGAATACGCATGTCAAATTTTTTCTCAATGATCATATTGCCATATATTCCCTTTCTCTTTGTTGCCGCTGTTTGTTTTTCTTTTTCTTTTTCTCTTTATTTTTCTCTTTATTTTTATTCTTACGTTTGGCTTCAAGTTTAGGTATAGTGGCAGATTCAAAAAATAGATATCTCTTTCTGACAGTACAAACATTTTCCGACCAAAACTCTAAACGCCTGTAACAGCGCCTTGTTGCTTTTTAGCATCCATGTTTTCAAGCAGTCCAGATGATACTTTTTCCGACATGACTCGCACTCTACCACACCTGGACCCTCTCCTGGCTCTCTGCTCTGAGATGTTTGCTCGCCTGTTAGTACCTCAGTTATGACCAAACTAAAGCATATTCCACAGCTAAATGCATTTTTCATAATATTCTGCCTACTCTCGTTGAGATTATTACTTAGTATCGCTATTTCTTCTCCAATCACGTCCTGTCCCTCTAAGCTACCAATTATTGTCCTAACATTTTCGACTATGCTTCTTTTGGAACTCCACTTCTTTTCGAAATCTGCAAATTCTCGCTTCAATTGATTATAGATAGTGCTTTCCTCCTTCTGTTTTTCTGTTTCTGTGTTGTTATAATAAGATATGACTTTTTTTATCTTGATCTCTTTTGGAAAACTACAAGATTTGCTACCACTATCACTCATACCCCTGCTACTGGCTGCAGCAGGCTTGTAGATAATCTCTATACCCACCATCTCCTTCTCATTTTCGTTTTTATCTTCCTCTCCATTTTCTAGAACCCCCTCCCCCACTTTCATTACATTCACATTTTCTTGTCGATTTACTTTGCTCACTACGGGTATCACCACAATGAGCTGCCTTTTTATCATCCCGCTCTTAGCATTAGCAACCAAATATTCGTTGATTGAACCTGATTTGTTTTCTTTTTCGGGGCTTCCCATGTTATCGTCAAACTCTACAAGCTTTTCTATCAGTTCTTCGCTTTCCTCGCTGCTCTTAAGAATATTATTGAGCCATACAAAAATCTCTGACACTTCCCTACTGCATTCAGAAGTGTCTTCATAATGAGCATCATCGCACTGAAGTTTTGTATCTAATTTTATCTCTGCATCCACACCTGCTCTCGCATTCTCATTGCCTTCTCCGGTCATGTTTAATCCTTTCAGCTGTATTATTAACGAAGCATCCATATTTTCCCCTCCTTTATCAAGCATCTGTACGTGAATTTTTCGTCCATAAGCGTTTTTTATTTCCATTTCTATTCCCGAAACCCCACAGCACTCGCGATTGATATCCTCATCCTTATTTTTACACCCCCTGCTTAGCTCTTCGTTCGCCATATTTTTTGAATTTCCTACGGTCTTACCCGTACTTGAATCTTGTGTATCATCATCTTCGTTTTGCTTAATTAACTTATATTTCGCTCCCAGTATTCTTGCATTATCTAAAAATGCTCGAATAACCTTTAATAACTGCCTTTGGCGCAAAATTCCACAAAAATTATAATAATTCCGCCTCTCTTGCTTTTGAATACGCTCCTATCAAATGTAAAAAGAGGTGTTATATGGTGCTTAGAATAACATGCTGATACCATTTGCTTACTACTACCAACCACCTTTAATATCATTAATTAGTCATATGATTACCACAAACTGTTTAATTTCCATAAATTTGTGCTTTGGTTTCTCGCACTGCTTGAGCCTTTTTGTCATCCTCTCAACCTCTGATTCTGGTACATTTTGGTGTGATTTCCCTCCATTTCCAAGTATTAGTTGTATATCACATATATCATCATTTTCCCTCCTCCTTTTACATATAATTTTTTTTTCCATGTCGTCAACTGCTATTTCCGGCTTATTTTCGGCATATTCCACATAAACATCATTGTTGTACTACTCGTTCAATAGATAAATGTATGAGCCATGCGATTCCTTTACACATCTGAATCCTTTAGCAGCTACTTTTTAAAAAATCATGGTTTATTATGTTGCTGTGAATTACCTTTGTTGTGATATAGCCTTTGTATCTTATGCTGCTCTCACTACTAACATCATCTGTTGTGTTATTGTTGCCACCAGCATTTGCCTTTTCGCATTCTACATCCCTTTCCTTTGCGGTTTTCACCTCTACAATATGCGGAAACAGCCTATAAAACTCTAATCTTTCTTTTTTTTCTTCCATGCTTGCTATTATTTTACCTCATAATCTGAATGCGAGGATTTTTCTCAGTGGAACATCATTCTTCAAATTCAGTTTGATTTGTGTATCAATAGCTGCCAGAATATTTGTTCTTATGATTAAATGGTTTTGGATACTTTTTTCATCAAAAATCGCATCGAATTATTTACTGTGAAAAAAAATTAATCACATTATCATATATTTTTTTGCCATTTCATCAAATTGTGTGAAAATTCTCTAGCCGCTGTAGAATATATTGCACGCTCGTTTTAAACAAATTGAAATATTAATACAAACATGGACGAAAGCAAAACGAACTCATTATTCAAATTCGCTAATAAGCTCGGTTCTTCACCTTATCCTGCATTTGGACTTTCTTTAATGAGTAAGCTCGATTCCTAATACATATGTCCTTGTGAATGCGGAATTTGTTATTCTTGGGTTTATTGCTGAATTTTTTTTGAATTTTTTTTGTGGCGGTTATACTAGGTTTTTCTGCTATCTTTCCTCAAAACTTTATCAATAGAGGATACCCTCCTTACATTCAATCGGTGGGCTTTGCGGCTGCATATTTCTTTGCTGGGTAAGTTTACACAATTAATACTAATTTAATTTGTTTCTAGATTTATTCTTATCTTAAACTTGGCATTAAATGATTCTTTTTTCCGAGCAGATAAAATAATCAAGGAAAATGATATAAAAGTAACATTTTAAATCTTGTTTAATTTATAGCTATGCCTTGAAAAATGGAGATGATTACAACGGCTCGGGGATTTGCACAGGTAATAATATAGTTTTTTTAAATACATTTACTATTTCTTTACACTGTACACACTTGGATAGCTAAATTTTCTGTGACTTTGTTGCAAATTACATCAATGTAGCTTGGAGTGGGATGTGGCTAGTTTTCAATTCAAAAAAGGCTCTTAAGTCTCGAAATTTTGGCCCGATTACCTTGTTTGGTTCAATTTTCACCATCGGTTCAGTGTACGCTCTAAAGTACTCTTCCTTTTACCGAGAACGAACTTGATCTATCTTTTTTACATAGTTGACATAATAGTACTTTTATATTTCACTTGTTAAATTCAAATTCAACTATAGAAGCCCTTTGGGTATTTACCACAATTTATTCACCTTATTAATCACATCTATCAAGACCCTCTCTGGTTTTAATTATTCAACACAATTTACAAATCATTACACAAACAATATCAGTGCGACAAAGATCATAAGGTTGGTATAACATGTGCCCACATGTATGTTAATACAATCTTGCCAGCTTTGTGCTAACGAATTTTTATCAGAATTATGAGACAGGAGGACAGTCGCTTTATATTACACATACTCAGCTGTAGCACATAGCATCCAATATTTTATAGTACTTTATACATTTGCGCAATATTTTATGCGTATGAATATCGTTGGGGAATCTCCCCCTCCACCTAATAGCCGACAAAGCTTGCTCTTAGGTTTATCCTATTATCAAAAGAAGAAACGAGCAACGTAGAATACCACAACGAGGGTTGCTATATTCCCTGAGGGATACGTTTTCGGCTGTATGTAAGGTAATATGCGTATGATAAATGGAAACGCTATCTGACCAAAGTTGGGGGAGCTGGTTCTTTAGTGTAATTTCGTTTAATTTTTTTTGACAGTTTTGAATAAAACAAAATAATTTTTTCAGAGTTAAGGCTGTTTCATGTTCATCGCTACAGTATACCAGGTCTGTTCATGGTGCTATCGATATCATGTGTGATACATAACAACTCATCACTCTTGCTCCATAACTTTCAACTCACAGCTACGCACTTTTTAACCTTTTCATTCCAATCTCCTAATTATCAGGGAAAAAAACCACCCATTTCAAAAATAATTATAGTAGCTATGATAAAAATATCTGGAGATATGGTATTAGCCTTTCAGATTGAATTAGTACAGACATTCAGGAAAATTCACTTGGACTACATACTCTGTTTGAGCACGGCTTTAATGAATTTTGATGTTACATCAACTCAGCTTGTGAATATTTTACTATACAATGAGATTATTTTTCTCTATTAGTAGCTTTTAAGGCTATAGCATCTACACACACATGTTCTATATACTGAGAACAATATTATTTATTATTGCCAACCTTTTTTCGTTACTATTTTTATTCCAATTTGACATTAATTAGGAAAATTGCATTAAAACATAC
This sequence comes from Zancudomyces culisetae, assembly GCA_001969505.1. Classification (NCBI taxonomy): domain Eukaryota; kingdom Fungi; phylum Kickxellomycota; class Harpellomycetes; order Harpellales; family Legeriomycetaceae; genus Zancudomyces; species Zancudomyces culisetae. The sequence continues at coordinate 52,131 of LSSK01000011.1, read as the reverse complement.
GAGATAATTTGTTAAAATGAATGAATTTATCCCAATTATCAAGAAAAATCATTAAACGTGAAATGCCCACAACTCATGCTCAGAACCCATGGATAACATACTCCTGTGGAATTCCTAAAAGCCTTTTTAAAAAAAGCTAGATGGTTTTGGTGATGCCTATCCATTAGCTAATTCTCAATATAAAACTTGTATTTGTATTTCGAATTTATGTTCTAGGTTCTGTAAATTACGAGAAATTGAGGTTGCAGTTTACATTTGTGGTACACCCCTTGGCGATTTATCCATGTAGCCGATTACACCACTGCTCTTGTGTATGAAGGGGGAACGTGATATCAGAAACACTTTAGCATGCTTGAGTAATAAATAAAACAAAAAGTAGGTCATATATGTTTGAATTTAGGATAACTAGTTCAGTAGCATGTTGAAAAACTGCTGCCTTGTTTAGTCCGTGTAATACTTCGAGACAAAAATACATAATAATTTTTTATCTTTTTCTGTTGTTGTGGCTTCCTGCAATTAGATTCACATTTATTATTTAATTATCTCGCCATTATACAAAATATACGAGTTGTTAGTAAAAAGAGTAATAGTGATACAACTATTGTTTAAACAAGCATCATCTGAGGCTGGGAGTTGAGCAGCTCTTACGGGTTTTTGGAGATGTTGCTGCAATATTTTGGTTGCAGGAATTAAGGTTTTTGTAAATCCAAAAATAATAATACATATTGACTGTTATTTTTTATTCTATGCTTTCCCATCCATTATTTAAACTTTCACAACATTTTCAACCATTTGTTGTTTTCTGACAAAACGTTTTAATTTTCAAATAGACCAATTACTAATTACTAATTCCCTCAATTTTGTTTAATTCCCTCGATTATAGAAATTTATCTGAAACATTGCCAAATACTATTGAAAACCTAAATGTGCTATTAGGTATTTCCGGTATTTTTTCAAATTATTTGTTCAGCTAGATGATGGCGATGATGATGATAATGAGACTCACATATTGAGTGAGAAAGCAAAAAGAAAATCTATGTTTAGCTAAATGTAAACCTGAAGTAAAACAACACTCATTATGTTCACATCTTAAACCTAAATTTTGTCAACTTTTTCCCTGTTACAACACACACAAAAGAACCTGTATTGTAGAGAATCGGAAAAAAAAGCTTAACCCATGATTCATGGATTCACACAATTCAAAATGAAAAGGATTGCAACATCATATCAGCTCATTTTGTGGTAATCAGACTAGTGCTAAATATTTTGCGCCGATTTTTATTAGGTATTAGTGAGCTATATTTACAGAAAGTCAGATAGAAATTGTATTTTGGGAAGCCGAATGTTATATTTCACGCAGAAATTACCACACAAGCAATTTTGTTGTTTATTGGATAGTTCAAATCACAAGGTTCTATTTGAAATTGAAATGTGCTTCTACTTTTTCATTCGAAATGCATTTTGAGGATAAAAATGCAATTAATGCAAGCTATGTAGCAATAATTTCTGGCTTTTGTTGTTTCAATTTGTTGGAGGTGCTTAAGGGAAAAATAAATAAATTAGAGGTTATAAGGGGTTTTATAGCTTTGATTGGATCAAGTGATGAATGTACTTGAATAAAATTTCTGGATGGTTAGTGGGCAAATTAAAACAATGGTTCTGGTAAGGTCATGCGAATATTTTCACAATCTCCCAACTGTATCTCGGTATCTGAATACATTGGGTATTGATGAGGTTGAGAATTTGGTATTTAGATAGATGTTTGATACATTACAGTCACAGATTAAACAGCTCATGGAAAGTGAGGTGGGATACATCTCCTGTCTTGTTATTACTGTATTTGCATTTACATCCCATTTCCAAAAAAAAAATGTGCGTTTTTTTGTTTTATTAATTTTTTGTTTGAATCGAAAAAAAAACACAAAGTTTGGGAAAGGTGAAAAAAGGCACTAGTGCAGAAAGTTATAGGTAGATTTCAGGGTTAAAAATTATTGTTGATAACAAAACGGCAAAAAGAAGAACAAGGAAATAAAATACGCTCTGTTCATCAAACAGAAACTTTTCGAATAAAAGACCAAATAAAATTTTAATTTAAAACGGAAATTTTATAACAGGGATTATTTCATTCATATTTTCACAGAGGCAGCTTTTTAAACTTTATAAAAACATCTAATGGGAAGTAAAGTTGTTAGGTATACCATAGAAAAACTAGTCATTATAGTGACTTTTTGCTAAAAGAAAGCAATCTTGAAACATAGCTCAAGACTAAAAGTTTAGTTAAAATATAAGGAGGGTAAAAGATTAAAAACATAGGATCAAGCTATAGATTTGCAACTGCTTTTGGAATCAATATTGGAGATTCTGGAATCTGTGGTTAAAACATCAAAACTTTTAAAATACAGAACCGAGTTACTGTCGAGTCATAGCTCAAACAACCAGCCAAGCGGGTTCAAAAATAATACTCGAAGTAAATATAACCAGCACTTCATTCGTCCGGCCAGGGTACAAGTATACATTTCTGGTGCTTTGACGTGTTTCAATTTCAACCGTGCGTTCATTGTAGTTTTAGAAGCTTATACTGTATTAATTTATCTTGGGAGGAACAATAGGAGATTAGGCAAACAAAAATAAATAAGTAAGCGCAAAAGCCAAAGTCTTTAGAAAAACGAGTAAACATACATACATACATACACAAGGAGAATACCATGACACGAGTTGACGTAAAACCAATGAGCTCGAAGAATGGTAAAGCTAAAATTTTATATTTCACTACTTTTTTACACATTTCTTCCCTTCAAAGATGTGTGTTATCCAGAGTATCCAATACCAAAAGTGGTGGGTGAGGTGGTAATGCACGATTAAGGGAATTGGGTTATTAATAAATGACAATATGTAATTACGAGCAAAAAACTGATAGATTATTGATATAATAGTCGAGTTTTGGGAACACCAGAGGGTTCTCACTAGTCACCCATATCCTGAGTATCAACGAGAAAGTTCCGCTGATTCTGATAGCTCAGGACCATTCTACACAGGCAGCTACGATCCATTCGAAGGCCTGCCTAATCGTAGCCCTTGTCAATGCGGAGTGTGTGGAAAAAAATATAAACATCGCAGCTGTTTATATAAGGTACTTTTCTCATTATCTTACTTTCTCTAGGATATCATGCAAAGTGAATTTACTCTTTTTATTTCTAAAGCGATAAACATTATTTTAACTCCTTGAAATTATATATAAAAAACTAGCACCTTTGGGAGCACCACGATTCATGGGAGACCTGTTTGAAATATAATTTAACAAAACACCAGCAGGTCCAAATGATGGAGGTGAGAGTCCTTATTTCTGCATTCATGTATTTTTATAATAAAAAAGACTATTTTTTGTTAAACTATTTGCGCATATGTGGATAGGCCGCTCAAGTACTTGTGGATATGCTCAGTTTGAAGCTGGTCTAGATTCTACACACCATATCCTTTTATTTTTACTTGACAGAATGTACTTTTAATAACTTTTGTGGTCAACTACATTTATTATTCAGCCAAACTATGAAAACTACCATACACATTTTTTATCACTAATTTTTTTATTTTTTACACAAGGTAACTCTTTGTTTAGGGCTTTTCATTTTTTACTTGTTATAAACGGGTGCTTAATTAGATTAAATAAATGGTATTTCTATTATGATCCATTTTTTTAGATGCTTGGTTTGTCTATGAGCAATAGGGGAGTCATAGTGTGCATGATAATATATGAACAAGATTACATTCGTTGCTTATAAGCCTACTGTGTTATATACTGGGTTGTATTAATACATGATGTGGTTTATTTTAATCAAAATTCCGTCATTCCTATAAAGTACTGAAATGTAAGTTTTGAGCAATGTTTTTTTAGTTGCTACTTTGATCGTTTAGATGGTTTTATTCCTATAAGTTTCTTGATTGTTTACTTGGGGCAGACTCTTATCTTTTAACGGCTGTCTTGTTTAAAAACAACCATAAAAAATTCACCAGAAACTAGAAAATAGCATATATCCAAACGTAACACTACTGTAAAGAAGGCCGTAATATATATCCTGGATCAGCTAGAAGGATGTGTATGTGTATGTGTATGTGTATGTGTATGTGTATGTGTATTGATATACCTTTTACAAGAACAGTGCTTTGAAAGGTGTAGTTATAACATTGCAGTCATCTTAACTTCGCAAGTCTTTCGTCGTGCACCCAAGCTAAGAAACGTATACCAAAATTTTTTGATCTAGCTATGCTGCCAAGGCTTCAGATAAAAGGGCCATTAGTTCTTGTAAATGTTACACCCCCAGGAAAATAAAAATGTAAAAAGGAAATTAAGAAACTTTACATACAAAATAGCCTCCATCTTGACTTGCCCATGATGTTGCAGTGCTTATAAGGTGAAAGTACAGTTTTTTTAACAGTGCATTAATCAATTTAGATATTAATAGAGCTTTAAGGTGGGCTTTTTCTTGTTATTTTGCGTGCGTGTTATCTTAATACAACAAGAATATGACAAGGGGTAATATCTTGAGAATAGGTAATTATAATCACAATTTAACGTAAATTTTATGCATCAAGATACTTGCCCAAGTTTTAAATCCAAACATATTAGGAAAAGGAGGGAATTGATGAATATTTTCCGAGTATGGCGGAGTTATAAATTGGTGGAAAACACATTTTATTGGTGTTTAGACACTTTTGTTTTGAAATCTATAAAAACCTAAGCTAAAAAAATGTTTACTAAAAAATAGCTTTAAAAGACCTATAAAAAAAACAATTTAAAGGGTAGTTATAAAAAAAATTAAAAAAAATAGTTTAAAGGAATGTTAAGAAAAAAGACAAAAAAAAGCCATCTGTTTGTTCGTACGTAAATGCCAGAATTTGACGCCAAAGCTAGGAGTAGATGAAAAATAGTTTTAAGCACTCAAACTCAATCTTTCAGCTATATAAATTGAAAATTACAATTAGTTACAGTAAAATGTGAAAAACGCTCAGTATACGAAAAACAGCTACTGGTAAAAAAAACCCTGCGCAAAGAAAATATCAACACAATCATGCTAGTTCAAAAAGGGGTTTGGTGTTCGTTAGAAAGAGTGGAATGATGAAAATACACATTTGTGCATACATAGGAGCCTTGTGACTGGCCATTTCCATCTTTGTTGATTAGTTTGGCACAAATAGATGGTCAATATGTATCACGTATATAAGGTATAACAGAAATATTGTATTGTTACACTACTCTTTAAAATTGTTAGAAAAAAAAACACGTTGTAATGAGCGTAAAATGTACTCAAAATATAGTTTGTGCCGGGGTTGCTGTAAAACCATAACCAGTGGTATAATTTCAATCTAATTTGCTTACTTGCAGACCAGAGTTGGTAAACTTTACGGCGTTACTAGGCAAAGTTTCGGAAATTTAGGCTACTCTGTTTGAAAGAAAAGAACTTCAAGCACTCTTTTTTTTAAAATGAAAATTGGTACATTAAATAACAATAGATCAGCTTGAATATGCAAAACAACAAAAAAAATGCGTAGCGCCCACTCTTTGTTTTTGGAAATTAACTAAAAAACAAATAAATTATTGGCCAGGATATGTTGTGATTAAAAAAAAAGAAACCCCCACCCATCTCTTTAGGCATTGCTTAGGAGAAAAATAAGGTAATGGTATTCATTTATGTAATAACAAAGCGCAAAAATCAAACAAGCCAATTAAGCAAGGTTTCTTTCAATTAAAGATGCAAACATTAACCAAATACGGCAATTTATGAATAGATAGAAAGATTGGGTGGGTAAAGTTTTCAAGTTCACCATAATTCGTATGCAAATAGCAGCACTCCAAAAATGTTCTTGTGTGATGCCAAATGTATAGTAATGTTTTGGAATAACGTAAATACAAACAGTTTAATAAAAACGCTGCTTGATCACGGTCAAAAACCTGCGAGGCGATTAGCTTTTTTAAAGTAAAACAATTACACGGCACCAGAATAAACTAAACTATAAGCAAAAATAAGTTTGCCAGTACCCAACAATTTGGAGATCCGGCACTAATAGCTATGTATATACATTTTTTTAAAAAGAAAATATAATCTAAATTGCAGTTTGGCAGCTAACAACAGAAGATGGAAAGAAAGAACAGTAAAGATTAAAGGCATGGTTGTTTTGGAAATATAGAACGGGTATTAACGGATAAAAAAATGTAACGGATATATCTATTTTTTACAGGCAAGTTGGCGACAAAAATCTGATGAATCAAAGGTTTTTTTTATAGCTATTTCATCTAAAAGGAATGCAACTAAATTGGGAATTGCACTAAAAGGAGTTAACTCCTTCCCCCAATTAATTTGCTGCTAAATCAGGGCAGTTTTATTAAAAGAACAAGCTAATAATTTCTGATGTGTTTTCAAGCGTGTTACCCATGACATAAAAGTAATAGAAAAGTACTATGGAATTGAAAATTTTTTTTTTGTAATTATTATAAATTAGGATCGAAGAAGATTCATTTTGGAACATATATCTCAATGGGTTATTAGATAGAAAATTTTTTTTTGTAGTATATATTATTCTGCCTTAAGACTTGATATCTAAAACAAGAGAAAAAGAACAAAACCAAAACCAAAACCAAAACGCTTCAAGAACTTTAAGCCTTGTAATATTATTTATAGACAAAACAGTCAGTGTGATGATGAGTGGTTATTAATTATCTATGTCTGGTATTTAACTAAACTTGAGGAAATTACGGCATAAAATAAAATGAAAATATGGAACAAGCCACAATAAAATTAACTAAAAACAACTCCAAAGCAACAGTAAAGGCAAACCAAACGCCAGAGGAGGCAGCAGCGAGAGCAGAAAGGAACAGAAGTGCCCAACGAGCGTTTAGACAAAGGCGTGAACAATATGTAAAAGAGCTAGAATGGAGGTCAGCACAGTTGGAGAACTTGCTACAAGAATACCATATAATACTGGAGGAAAATCAAGGATTAAGAATGAGGGTGGAGGCGATGATACAGCATTTGACGCAGCTCGGAGGAACGGTGCCGCAACTTCCTCCACTACCTACAGCAGGCGCAGCAACCATGCTGACATCCTCCTCCACAATGGCGTCCCGAATGGTAGATGGTAACCAGATTCCATACTATAACAACGGGTATCAGTACTACAATAACCAAGCTCAGCAAATGCAACAGCGAAACAATTCAACAGGTGAGTTTCAGCACACACTGTCTTACTCGGATTTTTTATACGAAAACGATTTACGAAGAACTGAATACAACAGTAGTGGAGCCAACAGCTACGAGCCTTTACTGGTAAACAGAGGAGGGTCATACCCAGGTGGGATAATTTTGAAAAACAATGGAGCCTCGCCCTCAGTATTGTCACCCATGGGTGGTGGAGTAGGTCCTGGGCCAATGGCGGAGCCCAATCATAGCAACGGCGGCGCTACTGCTAATGGTAATGGTAATCCGTATTCTATAGTTGAGGGCAGTGGTGCGGTGGCGGTAATGAATAGTGGAGGAGGCGTGTTTTCTGGAGACCAGTTGGCATTAGTGGAAATGAATCAAAACTACAATTCAAAGGGGTTGTTGGTAGATGGTAACAGCGGGAATGGGAATGGCAATGGTAATGGCAATGCTGGTGAAAACGAGGGGGATGATGACATGCGTGGAAATACCAGGAAAAAGGCCGCTGCTGGTGAGAAAAGCCGGAGAAGGAAGAAAAAATAATGGGTAAAATGATCACCTGAGTAAAACAGGCTCAATGTACTACCCCATCCCCCTAGTTTTACGTTTTTAAAGTATAGAATAAACTATTTTAGAAGTTTTTTTTAATGTTTTGTTATTGGAAAAAGAAATGTTGTCTAAACAATAACATATCTGTACACAAATATATAAACCAAATGCTTGGTGAGTGGGAAAAATAGTCTAAGGTTTCCATGTTTTTGCCTTATTCTTTTTGGCCTTGGAAACATTCCAAAAAAAAAGAGAAAGAGTTTTCCTTGCACAATCAGGTGTTGCAGACTTGCTAAACCTCTTGTGCGGTTTTTTCAGACACTTCCTGGGTCGTCTTTTGAGAATCTTGAACACCCAAAGACATAGGATAACTTTTAAGGAAGAGAAGTGCAAAGAACCCGATACAAGCAAAAGGTGTAGATACGAGAAAGACAGAGTGGACACCAGACATGAAGCACTGCGAGATCTTTTCACGGATATCTAAAGGTACACCCGAAGAGAATGCAAGCGAAGAGTTGTTCATAACACTTGAAGCAAGTTTCGAATAATCTGGATTGGCTGCGGAAAAGTCGGCCAGCTTACTTTTAACAACTGTGTTATAGACCGCAGAAGCAATAGCAAGGCCAATAGTTCCACCAATTACACGACAGAATGTAATTAGAGTGGTGGCGCCAGTTACCAGACGTAGAGGTACACATGCCTGAATGGCAATAGTCATAAGCTGCATTGCCATTCCAAGCCCAAACCCAGCAATTATCATGAAAATATTCTGCACGGCACGTGATGTTGATAGTTTAAGAGTAAGAAACAATCCAACTCCCACAGAAAAGATTGCCATACCTATCCAGATGAGTATCCGGTATTTTCCTGTCTTTGAGCTGACCCATCCTGACCCGACAGAGCCTACAACGAGTGACAACATCATTGGTAGTAGGAAAAGACCCTGTTTTGTCGCTGATCCATTGTAAACTGTGTGATAGTATATTGGAATGTAGTAGATAAGGCTGTACATTCCCACACCTGCACAAAACTGTGAGGAAAAGAGAAGCACTGGGTTGCGCATAACAAATAGTTCCATTTTGATCATTGGTTCACGCGAAACTTTGAGCTCAATAAACACAAACACTACCAATATAGCAAACCCTCCAAGTAACATTCCGAGGATGATTCCTGAGCTCCAGCTATATGTAGTACCTCCCCATGTCAGTGCTAACAAAATCATGATACATCCAGCTACAAATACAAGTGCACCCAACAAATCAATTCTCTTAAGTTTTGACACAATTCCTCCCTTTGGTCGTTCCATTTTTATCAAAAACATCACTGTGGGAATACACAACGCAGCCAATGGGAGGTTGATGTAGAAGCACCATCTCCACGACACTTTGTCTGTGAACAATCCTCCCAGTAGTGGCCCAAGCACACTACTAAGTCCAAACACTGCACCCAAAATTCCCATATACTTTCCACGTTCTCTTATTGGAACCAGTTGCGAGATACAAAGCGTTACCATCACAAAAATGCCTGCACCACCAACACCTGCCACTCCTCGAAATATAATTAGCATTATCATATTGTGGGAGAGCCCACAGCCTAGAGACGCAAGCTCAAACACTATTATACAAAATAGCAACATTGTCTTTTTTCCGAAAATATCTGACAGTGTTCCATATAAAGGCTGTAATGCGGTAGATGTCAACATATACGATGTCGCTACCCATGTGATCATGGATAGAGAGTTGAAGTTCTGTGCAATCGTTGGCATGGCTGTTGATACAATTGTGCTGTCTAGTGACGCAAGAAACATTGCTGTCCCCAATCCCAATACAATTACTGCCAATGACTTTGAGGATGGTTGCTCTGCCTTCTCTCCAGTATTCTCAAGCACTTCTCCATGATCTCCTTCGACTTGCAGCTGTCTATTTTGAATATCTGCCGTACCGCTTCCCTTTTCGAAGCTTCTTTCTGTATCAGTTGCTTCCATTTTTGAAACTATATCTCCTTTGCTGTATTATTTATTCTATATACAGTTGTTGCCTACTTTCCTTCCCTCTTGGCTATTGTTATTTTTTTATTATAAATTAGTCTGTGATACTCTCAGTCTGGTATCGCGTTATTCTTTGCTCAATCACGTGCTAGAAAATATTGTATTATTGTTGCAATTATTTTATGTTCTGAAAATTTACAACTGTTACTTTGCGACTTTAAAACAAAAAAAACCCGGAAAAGAATAAATTAAAGTTATTCAACGCTTGTTATATTGGTGTACTATGTGTTACCTGTAATAAATACAAAAAAGTTGCTTCTCTAGAGTTAATTAAAAATATTGTGTTCCTTAAGCTGTAGATGCTAAAAACGTCTAAGAAAAATTATTCCCGTTTTATACTTTAAACAGGATGCTTCATCACTTGTAATTTACTTGGCGAAAGCAAGCTATTCAAGCCCGCTTCTTAATGTTTTCTAGCCGTTTATCAGCGTAAAGTTGATTTTTTTTTTGGGTCACTTTTCACAATCACTTTAATAAACTAGGTCAGACCTATCTTGTTTTCAGTTTTATCCCAATCCTTTTCCTTACTCTATTTTTTGTAGTTTTGCTTTCATCAAATTCCAAAGAAATCATGCTAATCAGGGTAAAGTTCCCTATTTTCATTAGCCAATTGCAGTACCATATCAACTTATAACACTTTTTTGGTGTTTTGACATGTTGAAATACCAATTTGTTGGCCGTTATTTTTTCTATTTCTTTTTTCTATTTTTTTTTCTTTTTCTTTTTTATATTTATCTCTGCCATGACTATGTTATAAAAGATTAACATATAAGCCAAAAAAATTTTTTTTGTTATGGCTTTATATAATACAATAACAATACTAATTATTATTATTTATCTTTAAAATTTAATCGACTCAGCCATTTAAAAAGAGCATACATGTTAATTTTTTAACTATTTTTAACTGTATTCACCAACCAGCAAAATGTTGTTATATATAAATATATATATTATTTTCACGCATTTACATTCCGAAAATCCATGATGTAACAAAATTTTAACCTAAAAAAGATCAACCAGTAGTTGTTATTAACAGTAGTTATTGGGTAGCTGTAATCCGATTTGCGGATATTCGCACATGGATTATTATTCGATGATTTTTGACATTAATCCAAATGATTCCGAGTTTTCTTCTTGCCACATCTTTTCAAGTAGCTTTTCGGGAAAAAAAATTTTCTTTTTGCTTTAATTATATGTTTTGCTAAACTTAGAATCTCAGGTCTAATATTTAATTTAATCGGCTAAAAATATGGATGTAAAAAACCGGATAAATTTAATGAGCTCAAATAATCCAGAACATTCTTAATATTTGACCATAAGGTGTCGGATGTACAGAGTTGTGTTTATTTAAATTCAGTTAAAAAAGTTTTATTTTGACTTGTTTGACATCAAACTAGCAGAGCTATCCCTACTGCAGCTTACAAAGCTATCTGGTTCATGCTCCGTCGGTTTGATGTCCCCTCGCAGTTTGGTGTAGATTTTTCTCTCTACTCCATACGAATACTTGGCCAAAACCCACCCGCAAAACAATACGTTATAAAATCGCCCTATCCCTGAGACCAGTGTCAGGAACATACCGTATACACTGCATGTCATAATCATGGGGATTATCAAAAAGTACAAGTACATAAATGTCATTGCTAAGCTTGTGAGTGTTTTTAACAGCTTGGCTCTTTTCTTTTCTTCTATCCTCTGTACTTCATCATCATTGCCACTATCATCTCTTTCCAAACCTTCCTCGCTTTCATCTCCTTCCATTACCTCATGCCCAACAACTATCATAGTACCGTTGTCGTTGTCATTTTCATCCCATTTTACTGCGAAAAGTGCCAAATATAGAGGTAGTATTATCAATGGATACAGAATCGAGGAGATGGCATACATCCATGTATCTGTTAAAGGAACCCACTCTCCTTGTATCAAAACCCCGTATCCATATACGTGTCCTTTAACCGCAGTATATGCTTTATGATCACCATCAAATAATTTAATCATGTTTCCTGTAAACAGCGGAAACACGCATATCAGTATGGAATACACATAGAGCGAGTAAAATAAAACTGGATTGTTCATGACAAGAACCAGATTTGTAAGCTTTTCCGTGAGCCAGTTTCTATTATTTTGCGCTACCAATAACCCTAGCTTCAGCTTCAATCTCACTAGTGTTGCAATGTTATTATCCTCCGGAACATAGTCAGGTTTTGAAGATGTCCATACCCTTTCCCCAATCAATGATTGTGTATGATATACGGCAATCAATTTGGGTATTAACAACACCAATATTACTGCTCCAAAGTAGGACATCAAAGCTGTACGTTCCAAAAACTTTTCAAAATTGGACATTATTATCCACCCTCCACTCCAAAAGTTATTGATTGGCAACGGATCGCTTTTGGTTTTAGATAACCTAAACACCGTCTCGCTAGTCGTTTCAGCCCCATCATTATCTAGAACTTTTACTCTCAAAGTATGGATTTTCTCCTGATATTTACCATAAATATGCTCTGGGTCCCACTTCAAAGTGTACAACGGGACATAATTTCCCAAGCTTCCATCTTTGTGGTTTTCGTACCTTTTCTCGATATTATCCAAGGTGGATGCGATTTTTGTCTTTGGTTGGGCGTATCCGAGGCTCACTCCATCAAGTTCTACGTGTACATTTCGGACGCCAGTGTCTGCCCAAACCAAAATTCTGATTTCAGTACTCTCCATTATCCGCTCCAGTGGCTCATGCCCAGGAATATTATACCGCGAGTCCTTGGGGTTTGTTACCAGGACCACGGGTGGCTGTTTAACTTTTTCCACCTGGTCTATTGACAATGGATTGTCTGGGTTGGGTGAAATTGCCGGTATTCTTCCTTGTGGTAAAGTGTGTACAACATCAACAAAAGAGATAATATCATTGTCAATCGCAACTACCCTGTAAATCGCATGGTCCTTCATATCCCCAAGCTCTAGTTCCAAATATCCTTTGTTTTTAGGTGTTTGTTTATATCCTTTAAGGCTTTTTCCCATTCCACCTATGAGCTGGTGTAGATGTCCAGTAAGAAAAACACTGATTCCTTCCTCCAACTCTTTTATCCCAAACTTTTCTGCCTCTTCTCCAGCTCTAATTATACTGCTTCCATACTTCATCACACTCACTGGATAATGATTCAACATAATTGTGTGGTTACTATCTTTACATTCGGCTAGTTGTTCCCGCAGCATATCCATTTCCTCTCCCTCTAGGTACCCAAAAAAGTTTAGGGGTCTTGCAAGCCCTCTCCTTGGGCATCCATCAGTCGCAACAAAGCAGTATTTTCCGTACTCTTTATTTAATACCATACCATGCCCCTTTTTTTTCGACACGCTATGTGTCCTATAATAGTTTGCATCTGACTCCCAGCCATTCACATTGAAGCAATCATGGTTACCACGCTGATCAATGACATATTTTCCCTCTTTTCTAGAATTCAATCCGTACCGAGCAATTATCCTCTTATATGCTTCCCATTCTTCTTCGTGCTGCTTGCTACTTAGGTTGTTTTTGTTTTTTCCATCTGTTAAATCGCCTGTTATCACCAGTAATTCTGGTGTTATTAATTTGTGCCCATTCTCCAGAAAGTATAAAAGATGTGTGTACCCTCCCTTCTTATTAAACTTGCTTATATGCAGATCTGTTATCTGAACAAAGATCAAAATCTTTTCCTCTTTAATAGTTCGTTCATTACTATCGGCCATTATGCTGCTATTGTCCCCATTTTCTACAAAATTTGGGTTAGTGCTTATTGTCATTTCATTGCTTATAATCGTACTTAAACTGGCATCCTTCGTAAACACACTTTTTGCCGCCTTGTACTTTTGGTATCCTACACACCATGCAACAATAATTGGTACTATTAGTACCAAAAATTGGCTTACCGTCTTTCTTTTTATTTCCACCATTATGTCTTTTTCTTGCTTTTATATTGAAATAAATGTGTTGCTGTCAGGCTGTTACTGATATTACTTATTTCATGTTTTCAGATTCTGTATGCCTCATTGTATTAAATTATGACCAGAGAGTATCTCGAAATAGTTGAGAAGAAAAAAAGCACTGTATTTTAGGGAATACTGTAATTAGAATGAGACAATAAATTACGTTTAAACATAGACCCGATTTCTGGGGTTACAAGTTACACACCTGCATAACTCACCAATTTTTAGCACCAAGTTTTCCAATAAATCGCAAAGATGCCATTAATTCGCCAAGCCTTTTCATTTATTTTTCTTTTTCTTTTCTTTTTAATAATTATTTACTTTTAAGCTAATAGACTTTTTGCTTGGAACTTTTGGAATTTAGGCCAACACAACCCTAAAGCCAGTTGTTTTAAACCACGGTGAGTAAAGAACACCACAACTCATTGCTTTAACTTTTTGACACCTGTCCTCAATGCACTAAAAGGCATGTGATATTTGGTCTTGCTCAATTGCATCACCCAACTCAGTCAAATACTCCCTCTTCCCGCTCTTCCCGAATCTACGTATGTTTATTTTTGTCTTTTACGTATACTCAAATGCGAGGATACTTTATTTTCTCACAAGAATTGCACAGCCAAAAAATAAATTCTAATACAATGTCAATATCTGTTAATTTCGCCTATAATCAATTAAATGCAATTTTCATTTTAGACACGAGGTAGACGATGTGGGGAAATCATTTATTTTGACAAGCGGATATTGTGGGTCTACATAATATGAAGGCAAAAAAATGGACGTGATGCCGGCAATAGCACATGGAAAAATAAAGTGTTTGTTTTACAGGTGAGAGGGGAGATGTAGGGCTATTTTTTAATGTGAGGCTCATAATTTTCAAGTAATTCCATCTTTTAGGCTGAGAATTAGAAAGTACAGTATTTCCAAATACCAAAAATTTACAAGGGATGCGTTGGTTGAGGAGGATATATCTTGTTTTTTATATTTCTACAGTGTGTCTTCCATCAAAAAAGAGCGTGCTTGTATTCTATAATAGCAATATCCACCCCACCACCACCACCACACTAGGGTATTATATTAAGGTTTTGTACTCCAATGGTCTTTATAGAAACAGCGAGTGTATAGCTGAGCCGCACATTCTGTTCTGTTATTCTGTATATACATGAAACATCCCTATCGTATCTAGTTCGAGTACAAGGGGAGGAGTGAAAAAAGGTTATATACACCAGAAATACTCTACTGCGTTTGAAGTAATGAAAACCATCCTCAACACAAATGAGTAGATACATGTGTTGATTGTCTAGTTGGCGGTTTACATCCAACAAAAAAACAGTGTCATAGTATACTTACTAAACTGCGAGGTAAATGCCCTGCAATTGGTAAAAATTCACAGTAGGGGTGATGGGTAAACATGGTCAATTATATTGCAACAATTTTACAAGTTTAGAAAGGGTGCTTTCACTCTTGTTGGTAAATTTGTAATATAGTCCTAGGTAGTCTGGCTTTACGGGCAAAGTTTTTTAACAATAGACAATATTGATATATTTACCCCATTCCAATTGTAAACAACACAATATGTATACCCTTGGCTTAGATTTGGATACTGAAAGGCAAATCATAATTGTGCTTCCGCGTTCTTTAAATTGGTCATTATTTTAACTTTCTGTATCAAACTTGCATTACTTTGATACGAGCATAAAAACACAATACTAAGGTGATTCTATAGGTCTAGCGTTTGTTAGTTTTGAGTTGACATACGTAAAGAAAGGGCTAGATTGTGAATAATAAGGTGCTTACAGATCATTTTGTGGACTGAATAACCGATTTAATATCTACATAGAGTTGAAAGAATAAAAAAGCCTCCAACCAAAAAAAAAAATTAATAAAAGTGCTGTAGCGAGATGAAGCTAGCAAAGGGAGGAAGGAATATGTATGGTTGCGAGCCATATATCTAAGTCCGAACCAATGTTTAGAAGTGTAACGCGTCATAAGTTTGTATCTACATTGTGGTTTATGTACTTGCGATTTACTTGCAGTCAACAAAACCAAATAAAGATAAAATTAAATTAAAAATAGTGCATTGGCTCGTAAAGGTAATAAACTGCCAGGCGGTGCTTTGTGATATTCCGTTTTCGGGGATGATGAACAGTCTAGCACCTTGTTTGAAATTTCAAAAGCGTCAAATAGGAAAATATCAGTAGTGACGTCGTCTGTTTTTGTTATATTTTTCCATTACAAGAAAAGCATCCAAAAAATAAATAGTCGAGTGGCGAGAGACAAGTGACAAGTGACGAATATATAGTAAATCGATACTCGTTATTTTTTAGTAATTAGTGTCAGATGGCTGATGCAGAAAGAATAAAAACTAGATACTTAGACTAGCTACACTCAACTGCTTTCCTATTTCCATTAATTAGTATTAATTCTCAACGTACTCTTACTAATACAAGAGCAATTTTTGAATCATATATTTGTAGGAAGCTATAGTATTACATCGAAGCAGAATTTAAAATACAAGCTGTTTATATAAATTCTTAGAGTTTATATTTTTTGATCACATAATAGATCGAATATGTTGAGTAGAGTGCTACTAAAAAAACTAACGAAATTATATTAGAATACGTTAGTATAGAGCGGAATTAAAACAAGAGTCTAAATTTTGACTTGAATGTAACATAGGATATATAAAAACAAGATGAAAATACAAAGGATACTAAAAAAATTAAAGGTTTTAATATTAGCAAGTGGAAGTGTTACAGTATCTGGAGGAATTATAGATGATTTTTTAGAGGAATACAATAAAAGTGGTATAAAACAGGAAATAAATGCAGGTAAAAGTGCCAAAGAATATTGTGCAAATTCAGGGGGGTGTGTAGATGGTGCCAATAATAAAAGTATGTATTACTTGTGTTTGGATAATGTAAAAGAGTACTTTTCTTGTTCTAAAAATCAACAGTGCGAAAATACGGATGGAAGTATAAAGTGTATAGAAAGTGTTTCGATTGAATCAAATACTTTAACCAATATTGTGAAGAGTGGAGGCCTTGAAACTAACTTGAACCCAGCATACTGCATGAAGGGCAAAGATGAAAAATGCCTTGAGATAGGGGTCGAGTCAAAGTATTATATTCAATGCGAGAATAATAAAAAAACATTGAACATGTGTCCTGGTGGGTATTATTGTGATGGTACAACAGGTGAAGTAAAATGCAAGCCAAAAGTGGGGTTAGTTCCTGAAAACAGCAGCTACTTGGATAGACTATATGGTCTTAGTGGTGATGGAAAGGATATGAGAGTGAGGATTGCAAAGAGAAATGACAAATCAAACGTAACCAGAGCTGTAAAATTACCCGGAATTGAATGTAATGTGACAGATGAGGATGCAAACAGGTGTTTGTACGAAGATGGCTTGGATAGAACATATTATACGTGCAAAAATAATAAAATTGAGTACGCATATTGTCTGACAAACCAAAGGTGCTACTATAGAGGTGGAAAAGCAACATGTCAAGACATTATGTTTAGTGATAAGATCTCACCAAACAGCTTTCTAGGTATTGTTGATGGTGGTGGGCCCCAATCACAAGTTGGTCAAAACGCAATTGTTACTACCAAAACTGTAGAGGTAAGGGATGTCAGGGACACGACAGCATCGCAGAATACTAGCCTTGGTAAGGCACAGGATACTAATCAGAGTATAACTAGCGTCTCAAAGAATACCAAGGATATAAGCAATGGGGAAAATTCTGTAATCAAAGTAAGTAGCGATGTTTGCAGCGGAGAAAAGCGATATTCTTGTATTGAAGCGGATGGGAGGGCGCAATTTTATGTACAGTGCGTGGACAGCAAAGCCATTGTGTATAGTTGTGGCGAAGATAATGCATGCTATCAAAGAGGAAAAGACATTAGCTGCGCAAAAAAAGGGGATAGGGAAACAGATTTACAACAGCAGGTAAATGGGAGTGCTGATGAAAAAAGTGTTCTCAGCCAAAAAAAGAGTGATAGAGATCAAGCATTACCAGAGTCATGCACTAATGAGGGAAAGTTCAAATGTGAGCAGGCTGGAGTTACTGGGGGCTACACACAGTGTGTGAACAAGGTGGTGGTGCGATTCACATGCGGCGACAACACAGTTTGTTTTGACTCTGAAAACGGGGCGGTTTATTGTGGATTTCAGGTAAACAAGCTCAATAATAGGGCATTGCGAATTGGCGAGGCATTAGCGGGTGGTAGGAATATGGCATTTCCACAGGAAGGAAATTTGGAAAAGCGTGTAAACTATGCAAATGGTTATGCCGTAAATGTGGCAACTGCTAAACAACCATCCCAGATCACCAGTACAATCGTTGTGGTGGGAAATACGTCAGCAGCACAGAGTTTGGAACTTCCGGAGAGTGTTTTTGTACAAACACAACTGCCTATGTATCAACAAAGCATGCCATTCAGTGGTGCTATACAAACGCCGATATTTACAGTAGTACAACCACAACCACAACCACAACCACAACCACAACCACAACCAC
>LSSK01000011.1:22539-33381 GCA_001969505.1 Zancudomyces culisetae | reverse complement strand
CCACAACCACAACCACAACCACAACCACAACCACAACCACAACCACAACCACAACCACAACCACAACCACAACCACAACCACAACCACAACCACAACCACAACCACAACCGCAACCGCAACCACCTCCCCTTGTAACAGTTACCAATTTCATATCGATAAAATCTCAAGTATACCAGACTTTCCCTGCAGGACTCGGACCAACACAAGTAATAAATCAAGAAAACACCCAAGGTGCCAGTCTCGACCCACTTTTACAGCCCATTTCTGTACAGCCTATTCCTGTAGAGCCTATTACCGTACAACCTGCAGTGCAGCCTATTACTGTACAACCTGTAATTCAAGTTGTTAACCAGAATACTGTACAGAATATACAACAACAAAATGGACCACTTCCTGTTATACCAATCTTGTTGACGCAAACGATTACGCCTATGTATTTGACACAATCGCTGACACCAGTACTGGTAACGCAGACTCTAACACCAGTACTGATAACGCAAACGATTTCGCCTGTTATAGCGCAGGCAGCCAATTCTGGAACGTTTCCTGTGACTCTTCCAACACAGGTACAAACCGTTCCTCAATTGCAGCCACAGGTGAGCTATGTGGTAAATAATATAATCACGCAGAGACCGCCTGTAACTATCCAGCCACCAGCTCCAATAACTATAATTACAGATATACTTTCTGTCAAAGCACCAACTACTTTTATTACATCTACAGTAATATCAACAAATTTTGTGTTCACATGTACAAGTAGTAATGATTCAATTGTAGGTAACGAAATCACTGATGAAATACCAACAGAAACATCTACAACAACTCAAACAGTGGTGGAAACCACAACTCTCACCTCAGTATCAGTGTCGATATCCAGTGTCAAGTTTACATCTACAGTAACCAGCTACACAGCAACTAATACAATGACCAACACAGTGATGACAACACAGATGACCACGACTTGTACGAAAAATAGCACCGAGCTATCAGCGATATTAATTGCCACAGTTACAGGTAATATATAGAACCACTAATGTTTTTTATACTTGATAGATCAGTAAACACAAGTGTTGTTGCAAGACATTTAAATTAAAATGGTAAAATGAGCTAAAATATTAACAAGACTAACATTCGTGAAAAATAGGCACATTATCTACTACAGTCTCGACAGTTCTGTTTGCGCAAAGTGTAATAGTACAGACAATCAGCTAAAGCTTGTTGTAAATGATAGAAGATATTGTTTAAAAATGGATTATTTTATTCCATATTTTGTTTATTGTAAATACGACATAAATGACATATAGTATAGTTTTTAAAATAAATGAATAAATGTAAAGATGTATAGATGAATATCAAATATTAATAATGAATCTAATTGTATATTTACTACTAAGTTGGGATTTAAAAAAAAAGATTGGGTAAATATTATGATGAAATAAGTAAAATTGTGGGTGTGAAAGTGGCGGCGGGGGATTACAGAGTTAGAGAATAAGGAGGGAAGAGGGAGAGTATGGGAACATTAGACTGCTTGACTTTGAGTTCCAGTAATCATTTTAACAAGAAGTATAAAATTGCATTTATTAGAAAGAAATAGTTACAACATAAAAATGTAGAAAAATGGAAAAGAGAATGGTAAAATAAAATATTAAGCTAAAGGGTACGAGTGATGGATGTGACGATCCCCTCTTTATCAATTAGATGGGAAGTCTTTTCCACCAACATAAGTAGGGAGTTGACATCGGAAACCCATTCATTAAGCTCCTGGTCAACGGATTTGGGTTGCAAAAAGGAGACTATCTTGCTTGGACGGTCGATTCTAGCATAAATGACCTTGGTTACAACCAAATGACAGACTTTTTCCTCAGCCTGATCTATATCCAAACCAATGAGCTGAGAAAGCCTAGTGAGAGTGATTTTTGAGTAGTAGGAGGCAATGACTCTGATGTTGTGCTCGACAACGCAGTTGTGTAGTCTGGTTGATCTGATTTTTCCACCCTCGGTTTGCTCGGAGAATACGTCGGATTGGACTAGAGTATGCAAGAAGTCGGTAGAAAATTTGTCCCATGAAATGAGTTTTTGGGTGGTAAAAAGTTTGAGGAGGTTGGAATATATAGGAAGCTTCTCCAGTTCAGAGGACAGTTGTTTGATGCGATTGAGCAGATCTACTTGTTCATTAGAGTATGAGGCCAAGATTGCATAAACAACCATGTGTTGTACTACAACTACCCACTTGTTGTCGAGTTTAATTTCGTCGGTTTCAAAGACATTGTAGTAATGCTTGCATACTTCAAGATATTGCTCTTCGTGGATTCCGTACTGGATCATCAAATAGTAGTATCGTAGTTTTAGGTCGCCAGTATTTGGTGTTTTAAAATAACTAACATTGATTTTTCTTGAAACAATTACTGCGCGCTCGTAGTCACCTTTAGCCATACATAGCCTGAGCTGCTCCAAGATAAACTCTGTCTTTTCTCTCTTGTTGAGACTTCCAAATGTCTCGATCTGATCTTCAAGCATTATGTCACATGCCTCCCCCACTTTTCCTTGTCCTTCTTTTATTTCGCTCAACATTTTTGTTAACTTTGCTCTTTCTGCCTCCACATATATTTTACCTTCTGTTATCTCTCTCAGCGAGACAATATACTCTTGTTTAATCCCTTCATTTGGTGTTCGCTCGAGGTAGCTGTATGCTCTTTTAACCATCTCCAAGATCGAGGCTTCCAAGGCACCTGTGCTTTTTGAGAATGTTTTTAGTTGATCCTGGAGTTTCTCCCAATCTCCTGCCTCAAATAACATTTCGATTACTCTTATTATAATCCTTTTGTTTGATGCGATATCTGAGCTCTGTTAAAGTTGATACATATTTATATATTTAGAAATTGATAGAATTCAAGAGGTTTGGGGCGTGATTCAATATAAAATATGTATTGGTGTTGTAAAAAGAAATGGAATCAAGTATTGATGTTAGCTGACTTGCCTTTCTAGATTTCTTTTCGACTACTGACAATTTCTCAACAGCACCTTGGATATCACCATTCTATTGTATGTTTGTTGGTATTAATACGTGTAAATATAAGTGTATATATAATATGAGCTCAATGGGGTACAAAACTAAAGTATATAATACCCTTAGCAATTCCTCAGCAGAAATCAGAGCGGCATCTGCATCTTTTTCGTAACTTCGCTCCATCTTGGGAGTGCTGGTGTAGCTTTCAACTTCCATCCTGTTTTGCCAATTATTTGGATTCTGTTTATATATGTTTAATTTCTATGTTTTCTTTTTATGGAATGAAATCAAAACCAAGGTCTGTGAACCAAAAATATTTTTTTATTTCTAACTACGAAAATAAACAATTAATTTTTAATGTTATATTTACATTAATTTTTGTATTAGATTTAATTTTGTTAATAGTGTTAATTACTGAATTTGAAACCAAAATACGTAAGCAAAAAATTAAAAAATAAAAAACTAAAAAACTAAAAAAATATAAATTAAACAGCTTGAACAAAAAGAAACAACAAAATTAGTTCATTGAAAAATGGTGCTATATGCCAAATCAAATACCATCAAAGCAAAATCTAATACAACAACGCCACCAAACTCTGGTAAAACACAAAAAATTACATCCTGTCAACTACATCCCTCACATCCCATCCCAAATCCAAAACAATATTTACAACTCGAATTGTGTGACTTGATTTAAAGAAAAAACTTTATTGTAGATATAAAAATAAACTATTTACGCCTTATAATATTATGTTAACTAATAAATGTAAATTGCTTATTTCTTTCCACCCTTGGCAGCCTTGGTGGCCTTGTCAACCTTCTCAACAGCCTTGATTACACCTACGGCAACGGTTTGTCTCATATCACGGACAGCAAAACGACCCAATGGTGGGTATTCTGAGAAAGTCTCAACACACATTGGCTTGGATGGAGTCAAGACAACCATAGCGGCATCACCAGACTTGATGAATTTTGGCTCGGCTTCAAGGGTCTTTCCGGAACGACGATCCATCTTTTCCTTGATTTGAGTGAACTTGCATGAAATGTGGGCAGTGTGACAATCCAACACTGGGCAGTATCCGTTGGAGATTTGTCCAGGATGGTTAAGGACAATAACTTGAGCAGTGAAGTTACCAGCCTCCTTTGGTGGGTCGTTCTTGGAGTCACCACAGACGTTACCACGACGGATGTCCTTGACTGAGACGTTCTTGACGTTGAAACCAACGTTGTCTCCTGGGTTACCTTGGGACAAAACTTCGTGATGCATTTCTACGGATTTGACTTCAGTGGTTACACCAGTTGGGGCAAAGGTGACAACCATACCGGCCTTGAGAATACCGGTTTCAATACGACCGACTGGAACTGTACCAATACCACCGATCTTGTACACATCTTGCAATGGAAGACGGAGTGGCTTGTCGCTTGGGCGGACTGGTGGCTCAACGGCATCAATGGCGTCAAGAAGAGTCATACCCTTGGCGTTTCCGGCTTTAGTCTCCTTGGTCCATCCCTTGTACCATGGCATGTTTGTGGTGGCCTCAATCATGTTATCACCGTGGAATCCTGAGATTGGTACCATTGGCACAGCCTTTGGATTGTATCCGACCTTCTTGATGAAGTTGCATACTTCCTTGGTGATTTCAGTGAAACGGGCTTCGCTGTAGTTGGTGGTATCCATCTTGTTGACGGCAACAATAAGTTGTCTTACACCAAGAGTGAAGGCAAGAAGTGCGTGCTCACGGGTTTGTCCGTCCTTGGAAATACCAGCTTCGAACTCACCAACACCTCCGGCAATGATGAGGATAGCACAATCAGCTTGTGATGTACCTGTAATCATGTTCTTGATAAAGTCACGATGTCCTGGGGCATCAATGACAGTGACAACGTATCTTGGGGTCTCGAACTTCCACAAAGCGATATCAATGGTGATACCTCTTTCACGCTCAGCCTTAAGCTTGTCCAATACCCATGCGTATTTGAATGATCCCTTTCCCATTTCATTGGCTTCCTTTTCGAATTTCTCAATAGTACGCTTGTCAATACCACCGCACTTGTAGATCAAGTGTCCGGTAGTGGTGGACTTTCCTGAATCGACGTGTCCAATGACTACAACGTTAAGTCTCTCTTTCTCTTTACCCATTTTATCTATACAAAGTAAAAAAAACAAACAAGTCTGTTAGTTGAATATCCCAAAAACCGCCTTTTTAAAAACAAAAAAAACCATTGCACTGGCTCTCGCTCCTCCACTTCCAACAGAGCCCTTCAAACTCCCTCCCTCTGATACACATCCATATACTATCTATATCGCTTATTTTACTTACATTACTTTTCTACTATTAGAATTTACGAAAGCAAGCCAAAAAATTTTAAAATGCCTAAATTTCCTTCAATGATGTTTTTTTTTCTTTTATATCAAACTTGTAGAATTTTTTTTCCTTTACCCCCCTCTCTGTTTGAATTGAAAAAATTTTTTTTTGAATTGATCACTCTCATCTATCCAATAGCATTATTGCACACTCATTTTTTTAATAAAAAAATTTTTTTTTCAATGCTGTTTGCATTTCAGATTTTCTAATGATTAACACTTATTATCCCATTCTTTGCTTCTATTGCTTTCTAGGTTCGTTTATGTTTCCTATGACTAAAATTAACGCCCATTTACGTAAATAAAAACGTTTATGCAATCATTTTGACATCTCATTGTCCTATATTTTGAGAGTTTCGGTCTGGTTGCAAATTTTTTTATCCTCGTCATGTTGTTTTAGTTTGTTGTTCTCATTAGATAATATCTTGGTTTTCGTCTTTTAATTTGACCATTTACATTTGCAAGTATGTCCTCCCCTCCCCCATTGCAGCTCCTCCACTTTTTTTTTCATCCAAACTAGGCTAATGCTTACTCTACCATTATACCATAACAAAATAATAATTTTATTTGCTTGGTTCATATCCTAGCTTATTTTTTTTTTTGCCATAATCTCTTCGTTCTACATACTTGTTCTTTCAAAAAAAATATTAAAAAATGATTTTTAAAAAAAATTTCATTGAATCTTGCATAATTCAAAAATAAAATCCCGCATATTTCATTATCCCCACCAATCTTGAAATACTGCGTAAAAAAATTTTTTTTTGTACCAATTTCTGCCTCTGGAAACAACCTTTTCATATAACCTTTTGCATCTCTTTACTCACTTGGCAGACTTTGGTGTTTTGGCTAGTTCATCTAAGATTAGCAGGAAATTTTTTTTTCATATCCCCATTGCTAACCTATTAACCCATTAACCTATTAACCCTGCTTTTTTTCTCCACTACCACCAAAGATGGCAGAGAGAACTTCAGTTGTGGTATTCATATTAATGCCTGTGTGTACTCACACATATGCTGCTTCAAATTTATGTCCACTTTGTTGATGCGGAACACATATTCACAAAAATGAACATATTTATGAGTTTCATTGTAAACAAATAACTAAAAATAAAACTTTCTATACAACCAATTCTATTATTCTTAAAATTTTGTAAATGTGTTCCTTAAATGGTCAGCCCCCGCTATTTCAAACCAAATTTAACCCATTTTTATTTCTTCATTTCATTCCAATTCCCCAAATCCATTTTTCCATTTTTCCATTTTACCATTTCTCTGTTTTTTCCATTTTTTCCATTTTCCCTCATTTCCACACCTCCTCATTTTTCAAGCATTTTTTCATTTTTCTTATTAGAAAAGCTTGAAATTTAGCGAACAAATCCATTTGCCACTCTTTTTTTGGTTCTCAGTTATGGTCAACAATCTCACATGTTCAAGTTCCTTTTCTTTGACAGATCATAAACCATAATTCAATCACTCACTGGGATTTCCCATTTCTTTGTAATAAAAAAATTCAATATTTAAGATTTCAATCTTATTTGATCTATTATACCAGTAGCACCCATCACCTATTAATGGCAAATTAGTGTGGCTTATCAATCCTACACATTTACAGGTCTACTATTTGCTAGTGTCTTATAGTCATTATGTAGAATACTTCAAAATCCAATCCTTTATTCCAACATACCAAAACATCAGAATAACCCACTACGCAAAATTTAAGTTTATTAACCTACCAGAGTTCTCATCCTCTACTATGTCCACATCACTTCTTTTCAGATACACTCCTATATGATCATTAATACAAACTGATATCGCTTCAATACAATTAATCCTATTACTATTTGCGGCTGGTCTAAACTTTCTTGGTGGCTAGAAAATATTTTTAATCCCATACTAACATTGGATTTTTTTTTACTCCTTGAACAGATATTATTAACATATAGTTTGTTATTAACCTGTTATTTTGATCTCCAACTACAGATTTAAGCCTTAGGCTTAATTATGCGTATATATAAACACATATATATGTGTGTGTGTTGTTAATCAAATTATTTATATTATAATTGTTTATTTTAACAAGATGTGTCAAGTTAAATAAATTACAACAAATACAAAAAGTTTTCAGTATTTTCTCATTGTAAAGATGGTGTCCATTTGAATGCCAACCCGTAATATATAATTACTTAAACCACATTAAAATAAATAAACTTATTCTGTACTTTCTAACTGAACTGATAGTCATTATAGCAATGATACTGGATAGAAATACCACCAGACTCCCCTTAGTTTGGATCTCATTACATAGTCAAAGCATTGATATGAATTAATCAAACTCATCCTTCTAATTCCTATTTACATTTAAGTTAGCGAAAAACAACCAAAAGCCGCACTGCCGATATTTATTTCACCACCTCGCTTCTCTATTAACATTCAAAATCATGTTCAAGGTTGGGATACAGCCAATTTTTATTTCATTAGCATTATACCCTTCAATTTATTTACAATAATCAAAAATTCTGATCAAGCTCAAGAACCCAGTTGTGTAAAACTATTGAAAGCTTTTTCAGTACCGAGAAATCTAAATTTGGGGCAAAAGTAATATACTTGACAGATAAAGGCAAATGTTTATATATCGTTCAAAGTTCACTACTTCCTCTTTTTCACATCAATAATTTTTATCTGAATAAGCTTTAAACTATAGCTGTTCATACAGATAAACCACTTCTTTCATATAGTACATTATGGATATGTCATCAATTACAACAAACTACCAAAAAAAACAATTCTATTTAATCACTACATAATCAATAATTTCTCTTCCCTCTAGAAACTCCTAATATTCACCACGCATTTATCAAAAGTGGTTATAAATCTTTAAATAAATAAATAAATCGGGAACTTTAAATATTATTGTTTCTAGTTAAATTCCCTCATTGTTCTACTCTCAATATCTCTCTTTGAAATTTGAATTTTGTATCAACAGCGTGTAAAAGTGATCACAAACAAGCTTCAAATAAATTAACACCTATTCTCGTATCTCTGATAAAATTTCCAATAAAAAAAAACGTAGTTATAGAGGGTATTTTATCTTCAATTTACACTTAATGTATGAAAAATAATATATAGTGGTCTATACTAAAAATAGAAAAAATACCATCTAAACACTCAGCACAATAATACAAAAATTTTGCACAACTAGAACAGGAACAAAGAATTAGAAAACATGCGAAAAAAGGTAAGGATTCCTCGTGTGATATAAAATAGCATCCTGTCGCTTTGTTCCTCAGTACAATTCCAGAATTTTTATATTTTATTTTTTTACTAACACCATTCTTGTATTTTTTTTCTCGAACACCTCTAGATCCTTTTGATGGGTAAGGGTGGAGCTGGCAAGACGTCAATGAGAGCGATTATATTTTCAAATCTCCCCGCTGCAGAAACCCGTAGATTGGGAGCAACAAGTAAGCAAATACACAAGAATTCCAAAATATACTTGGCAATCCTACTTTATATGTTTGTTCTGTTTTTGTCGCATATATTAAAGTATATTTTTACTACTTTTGCTTCATTCCGATCAATTTTTTTTAAAAAACCAAACTTTAATTCATAGTGGAGATTGAACATTCCACTGTTCATTTTATCGGAGATTTAAACCTAAACATCTGGGATTGTGGAGGGTAAGAATATTTAATCCTTGAAATCTAATTCTATATTAAAATAAAATTGAGCCAAACATTCCATATTTTTCAAAATATTTACATTAGGCAGACTCGATTTATGAACGATTATATCAACGAACAAAAAGATATTGTGTTCTCAGATGTCGAAGTGTTGATTTATGTGTTTGATATTGAGAGTAGAGACCAAGAAAGCGAATTTCGATATTATAAACAATGTCTAACGTCTCTCTTGGAATGTTCTCCGACAGCAAAGATATTCTGCCTGATCCATAAAATAGATCTAGTAAAACCAGAGTTACAGAGTGTCATTTTGGAGAAATACAAGGCAGAATTAGAACCCCTAACCAAACCTTTCAGGGCTGAATATTTTGCAACAACAATATGGAATTATACACTATATAGGGTGAATATCCTTTATTATTTTAATTGTACACATATATGCCCCAATTACTCCAATACCTCCAAAACTCCATTATATTAACAACTCTATAAAATACCGAAAAACATACCTAATACAGCATATTTAATATAAATATAGGCTTGGTCTAGAATTGCATATAAACTAGTACCCAATATCGAAATAATAGACAGCAAATTACAGGGGTTTTGTGCATCAAGCGGAGCGGTTGAAGTTGTAATGTTTGAAAGATCAACATTTCTCGTAGTTTCCCACACCCGTAACCAGGAGAATATTACAGAGAATGATTCAGAAGGTCTTCACGAAAAGTATGTTAAAATTAGCGAATCCATAAAATGCTACAGGCAGGCATGTAGTGCACTTCGCGCTCCTTTTGAAAGTGTTCATATAAAAAACGGTGAATTCTCTATTTTTCTTGAGCCATTTACCAAGTCCACCTACATTTTGGTTGTGCTTCAAGACACAGATATAGGTACGCAGATTATTTTTTTTTCTCTTCACTACTGTGGTGTCAGAGCTACTAGTTGTAAACCGTACAACAGCATAAGAAAAAGCATTTACTTTTTTTTAATGTCTAAATTGAATATTCAACTTGTTTGTATACCTGTATATACAAGTACATATACATATATATATAGTTGTGTGAATGTGTGTGTGTGTGTGTGTGTAGATTATCTCTATTCTTCAATTTTAACCATATTTATATCCAATATGTACTAAAATTTATAGAAGTAGCAATGGTCAAATTAAATATCGAGCTTGCTCGAAGTCACTTTGCCGACTTTGCTGATACCCATCTAAACTCCTAAACAAATCTCTTCAATACCTGTACTATTATGCTCTAAGTCTGACTTGAGCGATGATTACTTATGCCAGGCCAGGCTCGTCAACTAGATGCAGACACACGAATACAGCGTCACGTAGCCTATTATTTTGCTCCAATATTACCTCTAATATTTTCAAAACTAAAGCTGTTATTTTCTAACTGATTTTTCCTCAAACATAGTGCTGGTTATTCACTAGTCTCTATATAACTGTTTAGTGCACTCACGTTTCAAATATGCTTTATGAAAACTCTGATAGCTTTAACTCAAGTTTATCTAGTTACTTGTTTATTTTTATTTTTATTTTTATTTTTATTTTCGAACGTGATGTATTCTATCATCTTAGAAATTAAAGATCATCTAGCATCCTTTTCGCGACAACGAAAGAACAAGTGTTTTGGATTTTCTTAAAAGAGCAAAAAAAAAATCTTACCTGTCTCATTGTTCCCCAAATAGAGAACAGAATATTTCATCAAAACAAGAAATGAGAGTAGTATTATCAGTAGCAAAGCATCTCTCAAGACTAGATTAACAGGGGGGGGGGGGGG
>LSSK01000011.1:0-22313 GCA_001969505.1 Zancudomyces culisetae | reverse complement strand
TTTATTTTTATTTTTATTTTTATTTTTATTTTCGAACGTGATGTATTCTATCATCTTAGAAATTAAAGATCATCTAGCATCCTTTTCGCGACAACGAAAGAACAAGTGTTTTGGATTTTCTTAAAAGAGCAAAAAAAAAATCTTACCTGTCTCATTGTTCCCCAAATAGAGAACAGAATATTTCATCAAAACAAGAAATGAGAGTAGTATTATCAGTAGCAAAGCATCTCTCAAGACTAGATTAACAGGGGGGGGGGGGGTACTGAGAACGTGAACCTGTACATCTGCTTGTTAATACACAAAATCGCTGTGAATTGTTTTTCTACTTCTGCTCGTATAGTCACGTTTATACCATGTTTATGGGTAGATGTGAAGTTCTCAAATCTTTAGCCCTAGTGGTAATCATATCATTGTTTGTACATATAATGTCAATTACAGCCCTCGAAGTTTTTAATTTGTCGAGTTTTTCTGAATATTCAATGTTTACAAATATTTTAAAATATTGATAGAGTTATAACTGCCTATATTCAAAGTTTTGATGGTGTAAAGAGTAAATATATTTTGATAGATAGCGATAGTGTAATTCCAAGTAATGAATCAATGAATCAATGAATAATAGATTCTCTTAACCAGCAGACTCGTGATTGTTTTAATATCATTGCTATTTTATTAACTGTATTATCAGATTACAGTTCATATAGAAAAAAATTAAAAATGGAGGCAGAGTATCGTCTGAATTTGCAGAGCAAGTTGTCTTTTTAGACAACTTGTTTTTTAAATAATAATAAATTTACTACTCTTTATTAAGATCAACCATAACTTTATAATTATAATTATTCTGAATCAAAAAGCTGTAAACTATTACACAGGCATGATTTGCATTTTTAATCTATTTCTAATTCACTTTACACTTATCCTCATCGCTTATTTGTAGGAATAGTTCTAGCTTTAGTTTTTAAAACTGTCTTAAAAAACCATATTTAAAAAGAATAAAATAACAAGAAAGGTCAAACGCCTTAATAAAGCCCTACTTTAACGATTCACCATATAACAAAACAGACATCGAGGTATTATCATATTGGTTTAATAATACTGTCTTTTTTATATTACCTAATGGTTTAAGGGACGTATTTTTTTAAAAAACCAATGACCATATTATCTACTAAAAGAACTCTTTAGATCTAAATACAGCGAGCCTGTAGCTGAGAAAATCTTTAAAATTTATCTAGATTGTACAGTTACTTAATCAACATCGGAATTTCAAAGAGAAAAAACAACACACAGAATTTAATTTATACGATATTATTACCACAACACTCAAACACGAATCTGGTACTAATTTGTTTTCTTTCCGTTTTCTTAAGGTTTATTCGAAAACTAAGCGATAAAATCGTAACATGCACACAAAATGTCAATTTTTAACAATACAGAATCAAGGATTCCAGAAGAAGAACCACTTGACCAGCAATCCGCTTTAGAAGACAGATTAGATCTTAGAAGGCGCTTACTATATAGTTCAGAATTTTCCACTGAAAATGAGGGTGTTGGATTGATGGAGATAGAAACCGATATTTTTGGAGGGCAAAATATAATCTACAATCGAAATTGGAGGTTTGAAATCAATGATGGTGTACAAGCAATCGAAGTGAGAGGTGGGTACGATAATAGACTTACTGATACTAACCAAAGTTTCTCGCCCGAAGAATTTTCCAATGAGAGGGATAGCGATACAGATATAGTAGAGAATAGCAGCAGAGCACTTGATACCCATACCAACATAGCCCTCTCGGAAGATAGAACGAGTTCAAGACAAGAGTTCGCTCTGCAAGATTTGCTATCCGAATTAAAGTTTGATTATACTAGATCTGTTACTCCGCCAGATGAGTTTATAATAGTAACAGAAATAACCGAGCTCAACGAAAACAGCCTTGGAAATATACCGCGCGGGCTGTCGCCACTGAGGAGATTGAATTCGTCGTTTTTACGGCCAGGCATCCGATTCAAGGGGGTACAAAGGTTGATAAATGCCGACACAGAGATACTGAACGACTCAAGGCTAATGAACGTACCAGATATCAGCTATTCCACGATGGTTGATGGTAGAAGAAATGCAAAGTGGAGTGTAATTATAGAACTAGAAGAGGTTGATATTGAAAACGGCGTTTTATGTGGCTCGTTACGAATGTTTAATATCCCATGGTATGCCAGAGAAGTCATAACAAAGTTTAGTGGTGAAATAGTTGATTTTAGGAATTTTGACCAATGGACTAGACGATGGGGCGCGTCAACAAATACAGATTTGGCCTACTGGAGTCTTTTGAACCCACATAATTTTGAAACCCCTAGGAGTGGCAACGCAGGTAGAGATGATAGTTTCTGGTTTACGTCTACGACGCCATTCGATCCGGAATGGAGGGGAAGGTACATGCCCTCAGAACTTGATAATTACTTGTTTATCAGAATAAAAGAAACAGGATATATCAAGGGTTCCAGTGTTGAGTCCCAGATGTTTATTGATGGGTTTTATTATTTGATTTTAAACCGCAAATCTGGCAGAATGGATGGAATTTTTTATGACAATAAGCCATATCTCTTCTACAATCAAAAAATATGCTATCCGATCCAAAAACTTGAGCTGAGGCCTACTAATCTATCATTTCTTACCCCCTCTGCTCCCAATGACCCTTGCCCTAAAGATATAGGTGTTTCGCACTCCAAACCTAGTGGCTACAGTTTTAATTTTTTCGAGTTCTCTTAGCAATGTAGAGAATTCTCACGTATAGCTGTGCTTTATCACTTTTGTACTTTATTTTTTGGAATTGTATGCATAGCTGTACTTGCATATGAAAATTAAAGCGGAGGAATACGTTGCTAAAAAAAAATACACTCTTTTTCTTCTCATCTCCGCCATCAGCGGTATTGATACTACTTTCAAAATGTTCCAGGAACACAACGAATCAATGCATAGCTGTGCGCGACTGACCATTTATAATATGGGGGTAGGCATGTATTAGATCACATTGAGAAACTTCACCCACGCTAATTTAGTAGCTATACCAGTTGTTAGCTTTGGGTTTCTCATATATTACTTTATTTACTACTCACATCCAATTTACTCATCGTGGACAATCGCTTTACAAACAAACTAATAATGCGATGATTGGAGGGAATGTGTTGAATGGATATAATTCCTGCCCCGTTGTAATTGGCAAAGTAAAAAAAAAATCCCGAGTTGAAAAAATTTTCCGCTTTTACTTTGTTTCTATTTTCTTCATTTTATTGAGGGAAGGGTTAAGGGGTTGGTTCCCCCCCAAAACAACGTGTTCTTTCAAGTTATAATTGTTATCATTATTACTTTTTTTAACCGCAGCATTTTTAACTAGAAAATTTTTTTATTTTCTCTTCCCCAAAAATGGCAAAAGTGACAAAATTAAATATGATAAATTAAATTAATGAACTCTTCTTTTACCTTGACATGATGCTTTCCATTGTTTTAAACTTACCTAGCGTTATTAGGTTAATGGCTAGAAAGTGAGATTAGAATAAGGGAATTCATAAAAGGCATGAGTGGGAGTTTGTCTTCAATTGCGGAGTGCTGTCTTGATCCCACAGGATAAGAGTAAGTATCTCTATATCTGAGATAGTATGGTTTTTCTATTTTTATTAGGAGGTTTATCAAAATGTCGCTTATCATTATCTTATTGTGATGGGTGAATACATAGGAACATGCTTGGGTATGTTTTGTGACTATCCGACCTTTTTTTAAATATAAATAAAAAGAGTGGGAGGAAGATAAGTTTTCATCTAATTACTTTTATTATACATTTCGCAAGAAATTTATTGTGATCTTCGGTGGTATTGTGCAGCTCTCATTCGTTTTATGCGGATGTATATTTGCTTTGTATTTCTAACTAAAAAAAACCAGACTTTGGTAAATGTCTTTGACATTTTTCTCTCTGGATTACTTTTTCTTTATTATTTCTGAGATGAGTAGAGGGTGGCTATTAATTAATTCATATATTCTGCGAATATCTTATTTTTATGGGTGTGTGATTACGAATTTTTTTCTGATTTTGGATCGATGAATATTGATATTGCATAAATAAAAGAGCGGTTTTCGAAAATTTTAAAGAGAGAGTTTAAATTCCTTAATATTTTTTATCCTGGTATGGATGACCTTTAGAATCCTTGCTATTTTTTCTTGTAAAAGGATTAAATCTAAAAAGTTGGCGGGTATAATAACTAGAAATCAAAATATTTAGTAAACGGTCAGAAGCTTGCGTCAATATTTAGGGGTTAACGCATAACAAGACATTAAATGTGTTGTTTTTTAATTACCCTTGGGAAGGTCTGAGAAAAAACTACAACGAGAGGGTTACTTTTATATATGAAAGTATATGAAGTGGCTCTTGTGCTTATATGTTGTGTTAATGAAGGCTCTTGATGAGAACCCTGTTAAATCAGTCAGGGTTAACCCTTCGTGATGTATACGCATTTGTGGGGCTTGTTTTTAGACGTTACCAGAAAATGTGGCTTTTTTCTTATTCTGCAATTTGCCTGCATTTCAAGTATTGCCATGCTCTTTATTTCTTAATTTTCTTGGTTTTGCCTTATTTTCGGATTTTTGGTCATGACCGTTGTTTTGGATGTTTCACAATTGGAAAGAATGAAGGCGGGTGTGGTGATTGAATGTGTAGAATCTGTTGATTTACATTTAGGATTTTTCTTGTATTTTGATGAATATGTTTATGTTCTGGTGTAAGGGTATCCGTCTCCTAATAGTTGCATGTCTGATTTATGCTCAAGGGGAGTTTGAAATACAAGAAGTTTTGACACCTCTTTTTATCGAAGAGGCCTTTGGTTATATTATTCAAATTCCTTTCACTTTCCTTTGAAATATAAGGGAGGAGAAATGAGGGAGGGTAAACTGAGGGAAGAGAATGAAGCGGGGTCAAATCTTTTTGTCTTTTTAACTGCTACCTTGTCATACAATCTGATATCGTCTATAAGAGTGGAAGTCGTTACACCTTGGAACTTAAACAAATAACTTTTGTTGATTTCTATATTTTATTTCACTTCCTGCTTTCGGGTAGAGAGTGAATGCAGGTATAGAATATGAAATAAAAGTTTCAATTATTCAATCCGAAACACGAATAGTTCGTAAACCAGCTTATTTAATCACGCCAATCCCCATAGTTTTCATTATTATTCTGGTTTGTAAATACCAACACTCCGGTTTCATGACCGGAATACAAAGATATTACAAAGTCGAGGGAGTTATCCAATGGAATAAAGATACAAGTGGTGATACTTGAAGTACTGGGAAATTCAGTCTCGAGAAAAGAGTTTTGAAAGTCGATGGTAAAAACAGCCTCCAAAGAGTCATATGGGAACCCTTTTTTGTTGTAGTTGTAATTACAATATGTAGTGCGATACGCAAGGCGGCTTCCTTTAATGGAGTCGTAACTCAATTCAGACTACTCTTTGAAATGTATACACTGATATCTTTGGATCAATGTATATCCGTTTCACCATAAATATTTTGTATTTCAGTTGTATATGTATCCATCTCCTTTTTTATTATGATTCAAGAAATGCAAAAAAGGAAAATGTTTATTTAAAGGAAATCTACACTAAAGGATTAAGGAATTCAACCAATTTCGGAGGAGGGTAAGTTTTTCGGTATTTTTATAATACAGGTCAGAGTGGGACAAGACAAAGGGGTGAGCAAGAAGAGCATTTGGAGTGGGACGGGTGTTTGGATCTTTAGCCAGACATCCGTCAACAAAGCTACACAGGTTTTTTTCGTACTTAGTTGGGTCCAGGATGGACAATTTTTCGCTGGTCGAAATATAGTGCATCATCTCAAAGATGCTGGTTTGCTGAAATCCAAATGGGTGTCTCCCCAGCGCAAGTTCCAAAACCGTCGTTCCAAGTGACCACACATCTGACTTGACTGAGTATTCAGCCCCCTGCATTCTTTCTGGTGCCATGTAAATTGCTGTTCCCACAAACGTGTTTGCAATGCTGTTATTACTTTCCATTTGCTTAGATATAGAAAAGTCACACAGTTTTATATATCCTTTTGAATTTAATAAAATGTTTGATGGCTTAATGTCTCTGTGCATGATTCGATGTGTGTTGTAAAGGTATGTCAGTCCCTGGATTACAGAATATGTCATTAGCCCTATTACTGTAACTGGAATCGGTCCATTTTTTCGGTATATCCTATCAAATGATCCCACATCCATATATTCCATAAATATTTTCACCATGTTGCTACCTCCTCCCCCTCCACCACCGTTGTTGATATTCACACCAATGTTGCAAAATGCTCCGTAGAATGATACTATAAATGGAGAATTACATTCATTCAATATCTCCAGCTCTTTCAATAGTTGCTGTGCTGTGCTTGTTGTCGTAGTCTGCTCCAGCTTTACCACTTTCATAGCCATCAGTGTTCCACTGGCTCGGTGTTTCACTCGGTACACCATCCCACTAACCCCTGCCCCCAGAACAGATTTTTCTTCATTAGTTTTGATTTCTATATCCTTTTCAGTGATGTCTAGCTGTGAGAACCCTATCCGTATCACTTTATCTTCATCGCAATCTTCTTTTTTTACTTCTCGTTCAAAATTCATCGTTCCCATATTTTTGTCTTCCAACTTTACTAGTCCTTTGTCTATTGTGCCTTCCCCGGATTCCAGATCGATTTTTAAGCTTTTAAAATTTCGTTTCTTTTTCTTGTTTTCCATTTTATGTTTTATTTTTTACTGTTTGGTATTTTGATTTAGCTAGCTTTTTTTCACTCGACTCCTTTTAAGTATTCACTTTCTTGTTTTAGTAAGTATTTTAAAATAGATTAAGATTCGTGCTAAAAAAATAGCAAGATAATTTATCAAATATGAAATATTGCTCTCTTGCCAATTTTCCTAGTAATTATGCTCAAACTCAACTCAACTCAACTCAACTCGTATCCGGTTTTTAATATTTGCAACCAAACAAGTTACTAAGCTTTAGTATAAAGGTCATATTTTCATATTCCAGTAATCTATCCTCCCCACTCCCTTTTTTATAGAATATTTCGAAAAACCATCGCAATAATCATTGGCGCAATCCTCTATTAAAAAATTAAAACCAATTAGCTTTGAAAAAATAATTATAACCAACCTTTGCTTTTAGTTGAAAAAATCAATTCCACAACAATTGAAAGTGTTTCATCTAAGGTATAAATAGTAACCTCACATTTGATAAGAATTGACTGACCGATTAGTATAGTCTAGCCACAAAATCCAAAGAATGGAATCGAGGGACGAATTTAATGTTAATGCTGATGCTTTGCAAACTAAAGGCAAGGTATCAGTAGGCCAGAAAAGAGGAAATCCGTGTCGTTTATACTATGAAATATATGGTAAAGGCGATACTAAAGTTGTCTTTATAAATGGAATGGGAACCGATAGGCAAATGTGGGAATTTGTGGTAAATATATGACTTTTTTGACTTTGCTACTTTTAAGCTTTATTACTTTTGTTTTTTAACCGTCCTTTCGATACCACCCAGTATGCCAAGCAAATGCCTTAGCAAATATCACACTGACATACCCAAATATATTTGTTTTATTATAATAACAAAGGTCTCAGTATTTAAGAAAACGCAGCCAGAATTCCAAATGTTGACATTCGATAACAGAAATACCGGATATTCTGATGATGGTTCAACGCTCAAATTGTAAAACTTTTATGCAATATCCTTTAATACGACATAACCTTCAGTGTTAGTAGAGCGATTAGCTGAATACAGCTAGAATATCTTTATAATTATTAAGTTGGTTCTACTTGATTGAATATATACTAAGGTTTATAAGTGTACTCCTGATGCGTAGAACTACACGAGAAATGGCAAAAGACACTCTAGAGCTAATCGAAGGAGTTGGATGGTCTGGTGAACCCATAAACATAGTCGGAACAAGTATGGGCGGGATGATAGCGATGGAACTTTCATTATTGGCTCCACCGGATACCATTCGAACGCTTACCCTTTCTAGTACAACATCTGGAAGAACACTTTTTGGAAGGGAATGTGTTGCTGCAAATATTAAATGTTTATTTTTAGATAAACAGCTTGATAAGACAAAAGTCATTTTGGAAGTCCTACACTCAAATGTAAAGTCTATTTTTTTTTGTGTATCAGACTAATAACCAAGTTTATATTGGTGACTGAATATGAAATATAATGAACATAAGTTTGAATGCTAATAGAAATGGCTGGATAAAATATCAGAGCTGTCTGCAACACAGCAAACAAATCGCGAATTTATTATGGAGGTAAAAAAAATTATACTAGGAATTTTCACTTGCTACTATTGAGCATCTTATGCTGGATTACACTAAATATTTTATATTTAAGATACCCAAACAATCGATATCCAATTCGGGTCAAGATGAAACCTAATTATGACGTTATACCATTAAAAAAATGATATAGAGTGTGCAGCGTAGGTTAAGCAACACCAAACTCCACGGATTATCATCCATTTTAGGGCATATGATAGCTGTGTTTCGACACCATGTTCCTGATGAATCACTAAAAGATATCGGAAGGCTTTATTCGGGAAGAAGAATTTGGATTTTAACAGGAAATCGTGACAACTTTATTGACCACGGGAACTCTGAACATATGTTTACTCAAATCGGCCCAGATGCTGCAGTATTTAGAATTTTTGATGGATGTGGTCACAGTGTAGCGACAGAAGAGCTTTCATCTTATACTGAGTCACTTGCAGCTTTTATTAGACTTGGATCTTTTCCAGTTTAATGTCTTTGAGGTTTAAATGTGCAGTTTCGGATTTTAATTTATAGAAGGGGATTTATTTTATTATGTTTCAATAAATTGTATCTTTCACGAAATTTTTAGGTACGCATCTGCGAAAATATAAAAAAAATCCATCTTATATAACTCTTTAAAAAAAGTAAAAGTAATACCTATTAAAAGTTTTGAAAAAAATGTCGTGTGGATTTTATTTGTGTTGACAGTTAGATGGTTTCTACTTTAGCTCTACTCAGCTGTAAAATATGATATTAATAAATTTAATTTATAGTATGGTTTTTCTGAAAAACATAATCTTTAGTAGTTTGTTAACATTTGTAAATATTAGAAAAACCTTATGTCTAACATACCAAAAGTATGAATAATTATGCAACTACAAAAATTGCTTAACAAAAATATTGTAAAATACTTTATACCTTATAAAAGTAGTGTATGAAAACTGAAGAAATACAATGACAAACATGTAATCAAAGTTATTCTAGACATTGAACTCTTTTTTCTCCAGATGTTTTTTGTTAAGGTCAATAAAACGGATTAGCTGAGCCTATTAATAAAAACAGCTCTTAGATACTATGCTACTTATAACCTTAAACTTAAAAAAAATAATGTTGTATATATATTTATAAATTTGCTAACAAAAAAAAGCTTCATTAGCATAGTTGGTTAATGCGTCGTGCTTATAGTATAAACAACTATGATAGAGTCACGCGAAGATCACCAGTTCGATCCTGGTATGAAGCATTGTTTTTTTATTTTTTTTAATATTAATTGGGGGAATTTTGACATTTTTATAGCTTATTTTATTTGAGTAGGTTTGGTTAGTGTAGTGCTTAATGTGTAGTATAATTACTACAATCTTGTTGCTAGCGAATCAATTACGATTTATTAGCAGAATATATCTACCAATCAGAGTAAGAGATATCAGTAATTTAGAATGATCTAGGTCAGTAAGGTTGAACAACAAAACGAACAGCGAGTATAAACGAGAGCAGATAGCGAAAAGACAAAGGGAAGTCTCGTTTAACCGAACTTATTTCGTATATAGTACGTAGTAGCCAGTATACTTTGCTTATTGTTTGTTATTGTTATACAATAATAAAAGTAGTTACACACTCTAAACAGCAAAACAGATCTGACAAATGATCCGAGACCTGAGTATAACTGGCTAGGTCAGTACTATACCAAACCCAGTCATCACATTAGTTGAAAATCATATCAGATTAATAATAACATATGCATATTAAAATTGTGAGAAATGTGTTGTAGTATGATGGCTATAACTTTTATTGCTAGCTAACTAAGGAAAAGTTTTGTTATAAAGAAACTGGAAATCCTGAACGATTGGTGAAATATAAAAGAGAAACATCAAAAAGTGGGAACAATGCCACCCTTAGAAACTTGTATTTAACATATACAAAAAAACGAGTAAATAGTAAGTATCATTTATCTAGTAATTACTAGCAATTCAAAAGTAGTAATAAAAAACAATTTTTTAGCAAAAAAAAATACTAATAAAGCGATCCGTGACCTGTATAACTATTAATTCAGCTACCTTCTTAGCTGAAAAATACATTTGATTCAAAATAACATCTACTACATGTTACAGATTATGTTGTGCATTTGTAAAACCTGATGTGGCTTGCTCCAAAGGAGAGTTCTTTTTTCTTGATTTTATCTCACATCGGTATCTATCTCGCGTTTAGTAGAAGTCAGTAAATATTACATCTTAGATATCACACATTGTCTACTGATTCCATCGAAAAAGGCACGATTATCAATATTAGACTATTAAAATTACTGTATACATACAGCTAAAATGCCTACTAAGCAAGAAGAAAATAAAATCATGTGTTAAATGGTACAAGGCAAAAACCAATTCAACAATGAAAAAAAATCACACGTGATCTCGGTTCTCCTTGGAATACCCATCTGGATTGAGTTGCTGCCATCTCCAAAGGTCTTTACATATGTCATCTAGAGTATACTGGACAGTAAATTTCAAATCGGCTTCTGCCAGACTAGGGTCGCAGACTATTGTGTCGACATCACCTGCCCTCCTTTTGTCTACCACAAAGGGGATTTTGTGACCACATGCATTCTCCATTGCTTTGATCATCTCAAGTACGGAGTACCCACAACCACTTCCAATGTTGTATATCCTTAGGCCACATCCCTGCTTGATCTTATCCAAGGAGTATACATGGGCCCTTGCTAAATCCATTATATGAATATAATCTCGAACACCGGTACCGTCTCGTGTGTCATAATCAGATCCAAATACATGAACCTTATCTAACTTTCCTACAGCAACTTTTGCAACGTAGGGCATCAGATTATTTGGGAGTTGCCCAGGATCCTCACCCATGAGCCCAGAGGGATGTGCTCCGACAGGATTGAAATATCTTAGAAAAACCACGTTCATTTCTGATTCAGTCCCAACGGTTGTTTGATACAGGTCGGTTATGACTGACTCCATAAACAACTTTGTACGTCCATATGGGCTGGTGCATCCAAGTGGCGAGTCCTCCTTAAACCTCGATCCATCGATATATTTGTACACTGTTGCCGAGCTAGAAAAGACAATATTATTAACCATGTTGGCTTGCATTGCCTTTAGCAAGTTTAAAGTACCACAAAAGTTGTTTTCATAGTACCTGAGGGGAATTTCTACAGATTCGCCAACGGCTTTCAAGGCTGCAAAGTGTATCACGTGGTGAAAATTATATTTTTTAAACAGCGCATCTAGCTTTTCATACTCGAGTAGATCTATATTGTAAAAGGGTATTTCCCAGTCTAGCCCGAGTATCTTTTCTACTCTTCTAAGTGACTCCACCTCACTGTTTACTAAATTATCCACCACAACAACCATGTATCCATTTTCTAACAGAGATAATACTGTGTGTGAGCCGATATATCCGGTTCCGCCTGTGACCAAAACGTAGCTCTGTTCACTTTGTTTGACCATATCGTGATCATGCAATATTTGAATGTAGGTATTGTAATTTCCAAGTCGTTGTGATTTAGAGATTCAGAGGTTCCCCAATGATGCCTATATAAGCCCCTCTTTGTGTTCGAGCCTTTTTCTTTGCTAACTTGATTATGCTTCAAAGATGAAATAATGTCATAAAGAAAAATAAAAGCTTGGGCTTGGGCGTTTTGGTTTTTATGCAATAATTCCAACGTTCTTTAATCACCTCAATTCATACAACAGGTTTATTTATGATTTTCGGCTATTAAGTGATTGGCTTCTAGCCCCAGTATTTATTACTTGGTTTTTATTATTTAGTTAATTTCGCTTCAATTAGCCATCAGCTGCTTGGATTGAGGGAAAAAAAAACCCACCAGTTATTTGTTGAAACTATAGAACAAATCTGTTAGCTATTTGTTATATTATCTTTAATATTTTTTATTGGCCACTTACAGTAAATTTCTAATAAATGAACTAGAATTTGCTAGGGAAAAGTTACAGAAACTGCTAATTATCTTTAATAATGACAAACACAACAAAATTTAGGGAAGGCAGATTTTCTTAATTACGAATTTGCATACCTTTTGTCAGACAAGGGTAAACTCTTGTTTTAGAATTATATTGATTAATTACGTTTTACTACTTATTATCAGATGGAACTCGAGCTTTTAGAGAAAAAAAAGTTCTGGTTTTCAAACAAGATTGTATACAAAAAGCGAAAAGATAATGACAAAACGGCAAATAAGCTAAGAAGCAAAGATTTTAGGAAATGTTATTTTAATATTAGGGCTACTATATTACAAGATATTGGGTCTGTATAGAAGAAAGCATTTTACAAAAATAAAGTAACTTGAGTCAAACATCAGGGAGTTTGAGAGTATGGAGTCAAGTTTGACACACTTGTTTTGTTTACCTTTAGATTATTTATTTTTTGACCACTTTACATCTGACCATAAACCACATGCCACATCTCACTTATAATCAACTACTTAGTTTACCCGTAAATTAAAATTTGTGTTACAATGTTATCAAGCTCATCAAAGGGAAAAGAGAGAGCTTTATAAAGGCCAAATGTTTTTTGTTTGGGGAAGATAATAGATCAATTAACATTTTAATTATTTTTTCTGTTGGGGCGAAGTAAACCTGTGGGAATACATCTAGTCAAGATAATTCTATTATGTACTCGTAGCCAAGTACAAAAATTTGTTTTTCAAATGCTCATGATGCGCAAACAAATACACATGGCGCAACATGCCATCCTTTTTATGCTTGTTAAAGGAAGCACCAGTTACAAGTGAAAATAAGTGAGTTTGAAACAGATCCCACATACTCGTATGATAAGAACGTGTGCCAAAACACAAGGCTGAGACATATATAAATTTTAAAGAACACATATATCTACACCTAGGGTATAGTTGTGCGCCCACTCTTCATAAAGACGTTTTGTGGGAATATTTGTTTAAAATATAACAGTGTAAATGTTTTTTTCACCTGTGTCTCCTTACAAGACATAATTAATAGGTGCTAAATAAATTCCAGAACCTAATGTCTGACCATTTTTTTTTTGCTAGATAAATATACTATTTAGCAGGAGGATTGGAAGTTTTATCGCTTAGGTATTTGTGACTTGGTCTGAGATTTTATAAGACGCAGCAGAAATGGTTTAAAATGCTAAAGTGCGTAAAAA
Source organism: Zancudomyces culisetae (assembly GCA_001969505.1). Classification (NCBI taxonomy): domain Eukaryota; kingdom Fungi; phylum Kickxellomycota; class Harpellomycetes; order Harpellales; family Legeriomycetaceae; genus Zancudomyces; species Zancudomyces culisetae. The sequence continues at coordinate 8,832 of LSSK01000011.1, read as the reverse complement.
AGAGTATCTTCATAATCTGTATCTAAAGTTAGGATGATAGTCGTTCAATTCTACTTGCTCCCCTTCGGTAAGATGAGAAACGCTAACTGGATGCTCATCTCTGTATTTATTCGTGTGTTTGAAGTGATATCCCAATACCAAGGCGCTCATTATAGATCCCACTTGCGACGCAATCAATAAAAGCCCGCCCTCAAGGAACTTAGGTGCGTAGCTTCCAGTAAATAGCACAGGTGCTGTCATATTTCCCACCGAGGAAAGTGTGCATATAGCAGCAATTGATATCAATCTCTTTGCTGTTCCTCCCATGTTTACCGATGCCCATGTCATCATTATAGATAGATTGGGGATTCCACCAAATCCACCAAGAGCTAAACATATTATTTTTAATACAGGTCCCCCGAAAAACCCAACTATACTATAAGCTATTATGATCACAGTACAATTAAGTGTAATAAGGAGGTAATATGGGATTATTTTTACCAGCCTGATGGATACAAATAGCATAAACAAAGAAGTTAAAGCTGGTAAAGAAGAGAGGAGTAATGATACTTTTGTTGAAAAGCCCATGTTATTTATGAGCGTCGGTCCAAATATACCAACAACACTAATTGCATAGTTGATGCTGAAAAGCATAATTGTAAAAGGAATCAATTTCCACTCTCTTATATCTTTTGACATTTGCTTTATATTTATCTTGGCCTTTGTCGCCAATCCATGCGATTCGCGAATACGCCTTGTAGAAATAATACGCTCTTCCTCTGTTAGCATTGTAGATGTTTCTGGGTGATTATGGAGTACAAAAAAGGCTAAAATCCCAACAAGTAGAGTCATTATTCCTTCAAACAAAAATATTCGCTGATATTTAAATAACCCTTGGATCTATGTTTTTAAAAAACAAACATAAATAGCGTAAAGTTATATACATACACATTGTCTATACATATTCTTGCTACTTACAGGTAATTCGCTCAGTAAATACGCAATTGGTGATCCGAATGCTCCAGCTAACGCCATGGCTGTATAAAACATAAGCATTCTTACTGGAATTTCGTCAAGCGTGTACCAGAATGGTAAATATGTAACCACACCAGGGCTTAATCCTGCCTCTAAAGCACCCATTAGAGCTCTTATAGCTACAAAACCGGCTCCGCTTTTTATTACAACCAAAAGGATTGTGCATATTGACCAAGATATTGCAATAATCGAAAACCAGTTCCGCGGTTGAAGGTACTTTAACATTAAGTTTGCTGGAACTATATTTGATTTATCATATAGTAAACTGACTTTTAAATAAAATTAGTATGGGCGACCAATTACAGGAATAATAGCTAAAAAAAGATCCACACTGCTCCAATATGGTATTTATAAGTTAGTTTAAAAAGATTCACCTTCAGATATGACATATGATACGTAGAAAAGAATAATAGATAACACAATATCTGTATTCACAAGCTCAAGGTCGCTTTGCAGTCCCATTATCAGTGCAGAGCCTATGTTGGTAGAGTCCAACAAGGCCCCAAAGTATAGTAGAGAGAGTATTGGAACAATACGTCTGTCAACTTTTTTTAGATAGTTATTAACGACTGCTACTTTGCACTCCGAACTCGATTTTCGTCCAAAAACCATCACTTCTTTACAATCTTCAACTAAATCCTCCTCAAGTTTGTCAAAGGTAGTAGCAGGATTATCAAGATAACTCATTTCAATTAGTTTTATAAACTCAGTTGCAAGGTCAATACTAATGTTTGTTACTATAATGTTTTACTAATGTTTCAATTGAATTTAAAAGGTACAAGATAGAATCTAATTGTTAAGGTAAAAAAAGCGAGATAGGGGGTTTATAAGAAATTCGAAGTGTGAGCCATTGGAGATATGGTGTTTAAGCTAAACAGCAAATTTGACCTAAATAAATCAACATTGACAACAAAAAAAAAGGACAAAACTATACTTACTCTAATAACACCGGGTAATATTTTATATTGTTTTCGTAACTAGTGTGAAAAATGCTTTTTAATAAAACATACTAAACAGGGTCAAATATTGTTATCCTTTTAAGGATGCGCCATTGAGCCAATAAAAGTACTCCACACTTTGTATATATGTATACTAAATAAATAAAACAGGACATAATATAATGGGGGTATCAAGAAGTTAATCAAAATACAAGATGGACACGCGAAAACGGGCTGGTGGAATCGAAGAGTTCATAGCCTTTGTCTATTTTACTTGGTCTATTATGATAATAAACCAGGGATACGAAAAGAGCAAAATTACAAACTCCAATTTAGCTAAACATCTATATTTTCCATCAGCTCTCACAATGGTACATAGAACCTCGTGCTCCAGCCGGAAGTACAGTGTTAGATATAGACATGCCTGAATTGCTCCAAAGCCATTAAGGTAAAAGCAAAAACTATTACCTTACAAATTGGGAATACAATCCCATATTCTTCATACTAAGGATCGTCTGAGATATACCTGTGAAAAGATTGAAAATCTACTAATAGGATCCTTTTGTTTAATACCTTTTATTTAAAATGCAAAACAAATTTAAAAAAAAGTCTAAACAGCAGTGGCTAGATTTAGTGGGTCTTGAAGTGTTCAAGCAAAACATCACGTCCCTCTGATTCCTCACCCCAGTTTCTAACAACGACAACACTGGCACCTACGACCTTTCTTGCGTTACCCTCACGATCGACCTTGCATAGACCAGCCCATTCACCCAATTTCTTGGCATCGCTGACCTTGATGAGGTGGATCTTGTGTTCGGCACAAAGAGCCTCAACCAATGTAACAATCTCGGCTTGTTCGCAGGCCTCGCACAATACACAAAGGTATGCATCACGACGATCGAGAGCCTTTACTGATTCTCTCAATCCTCTGGCCAAACCACCGTGGATCAAAGCCTTCTTCAAGACCTGTTGGAGAGCATCCTCAACAGACATTCCTGATTTCATTGAAGTTGAGACTACCTCAACCTCGTTGTTAGTTGCCACGACATCTCCTTCTGAAGACATTTTTACTTATTTTTCGTTTTGTTGGTTATTGAAAAAGCGGACTGAATATACAATTTTCGTTGTTCGAAAAGTTGATAGCGATTTCTAAATCTCCAGACGTCTTTACTATAAGATAGTATACCAGTTGGTATTATTAGTTAAATGCTTTAAATCTAATTACCACAAAATAATCAAAATAGAAAATTTCCGAATTAACAGCCCATAGCTCTGATATAAAATTGAATCCATAAAGATTAACAACTTTACAACCCAAACCAAATTAAACCACTAACCACTCTGATAATTTTGAATCCAAAATGTAATCAGCAAAATAATTCACATTCGAACGCGTAAAAAAGGTTCGAGCGTAGCATGTCATAGCAAATTCATTATGATATACAGATATATGCCTCAGAGTTGAAGTCGGCTACCTTATGATCAATTAATGTTAATACTTACATGAGTGGAAACTTGTTCTCGGTTCTTCAAAATCTTGAGTTGGAAGAAGTGGAAATTATTTTTTTTTTTAAACCATCGAGATTTTTTGATGGAAATTTTTTTTTCATTTTCGTGCCGCAATTTTTATTGAAACACTAATGCGTGCTTATTGGGTAAATAAATCTGTGAAAAAATTATAACCGTTGCTATATTTCGACTAAGATTAGTTAGCTTTATCCTATGACATTTTCAGAAAATAACGAATAGATTTGTCACTTTTGAGGATATTAATGCAGATTGAACAATGTTATTTGTTATTGTCAAAAAGTGCAAACACTTCTTAACTGATGTTAGCCAGAACTAACAGCTAAAAGCAAATTTGATGGATTGGGTTCAGTACTAAATACACAGAAATAGACAGATAGTACACAAGGAGAAGTACAATCAACAAAAAAATTATTGCCTTTAGAATTAAAAATTGTCACACGTAAGTATAAGAGTGTTTCCTCTTTTTTCTAACTCACAACATATCACAGGCAGGAATCAATCCAAATTAATTTTACCACGACACAATATTTTTTTTACTAGTTTAATTTATTAAAGAAGGAGGTGTGCAGCAACAGAGGATTTAAAGTGCTTTATAAGAACAATATACAAAATGTACTCGTTTACAGGCTCAACAAAAAATACCCCAAGGATAAGTCTTGGTGGTAAAAAAGAGAAACTTGGCAGTGCTGGTATCAAAGATGTGTACAAGAATGCGATTAGAGAAAGGGAAAGAAGAGAGAATGAGAGACAAAGAAACAAAGCAGCCTCGGTTATTCAGGCGCAATATCGGAGAGCGGTGGAAAGGAGGGCATTTTATGTGCTTCAAGAAAAGGGGTTGGAATCCGAAATTCTTGAATATGAAAGTACTAAGGAAAATGGGTCCAATTACAAGCTACAATATCATTATTTAGAAGTCTTACTAAAATCTAGCGTGGTTTTTAGGGGGATAAGAACAAAACAAGACAATATGCTATTAAGAAGGGTTCTTAAAATGATCGAGGAACGCGAATTTGGTAATATTGAGGCTGTAAATGCGGATTCCGATTTTAATCCTAGCAAGAATTCAGAAAATGAATATATAGGCAACAAAATTTACAAAATTCATTTACTTGCTGGCGTTTTAAAAGTATTTTTGAGAAAGATGACAAAGGGCGATGCAGGATTTGATAATTATCAAATATTAGATTCTCAAGAGCGAGCAGAGACGCTGCTAAATATATTGAAAGTAATAATAAGACTAGGGTCACAGGAATGCCAATTCTACTCCGACTTGAATGCTACCGAAGGGTACCTTTGGAGTTTGGGTCAACTTCTTGAGCAGTATTATTTGAATAAAGATGAAATTTGTGTGAATGTGCTTGGTCTTGTATCCTACTTGATTATAAAGGCCTTTGAAGATGCCGATGGCACAGAAAACGATCCAGAACAATCGAAAAACACTATTAAGTATATAGTGGGAGGAATCGTAACAAAAGTTGGTGGGTTGGCTGTGAAGCTGGCAAGAGTCAGGCCCGGGTTCGTATATTTAATAGGTCCTCTACAAATACGTGTCCATAATGCAGTTCTGGAGATAGCTGCAAAAGAAAGGGCATGGTGGGCTATATTAAAAAAAATAATAGAAATAGAAAAGGTGGGACGCAATTTGCAAAATGACCGTGAAGCGACAGGACTCAATGTTCTTAGCAACATAGCAGGATTCATAATACCACGAATAAAACTAGAAAATGGTGGGAATGAAGGGTGGATGGGTTTATATTTAGAGGCAACAGATTTATGGATAGACAATCTAAAAAGCATTGCAAACAAAGATACCCACAAACAGTACAAGATGGTCAAAGGGATTTTTGAACAAGAAATGATAGAAAGAATACTGAGCATTATAGTAACGGATACTGTTTCAGAAAGTTATAAATTCAAAGTAATCAACTATATTGTGAAGCTGATGTTAAGAAGCAAAGAAACTGTAGAGAGGACCATAAGAATGATTATATTAGATAGCGCAAAGGGCGAAGAGATTTTGGAGGAAATGTGGAGTATAGTCAAAGACGAGGAGCTTGTTGTAAATCTAAGTGAAGAGAGGGTTAATGCGGATAAATATTCAACAGATGTATTTCAATCGGGGCTACTCTTTAGTAAAAATACATTTGAAAAAAATGGGAGTATAGAAATGAATAGAGATAAATGGGGGGTATTGGAGCTTTTAATGAAGTTGGTCTTTGAGAAGGTCAATAGAACTACATGTTATGAATTTTTGGATCTGATTGGCCACAATAATGACAAATCCATCGGACCCGAAATATTGTTAAGTGTAGATGGAATGAGAAGGTTGGGAAGAGTGGCCAGAAATATCGGGTTTATAATAGTGTGGAGGGGTATAGACAAAATCAAAGTTGAAGGCAGCAACTTTGCTAGACTAAAGAAGATAAGTGTGGCATTGGCATACAAACTCTTTTTACTGGATGAAAAAACAAAATGGACAGGAACAAAGCATGCCTGGGTAATTGGTGGGTACCAGCAATTATCTATTGGTGGATATAGCAGCAAAATAGTAAACGATCAAGAATTTACAAACTATCTGAGTACACTTGAACATACCCTTGCAAAAAAAAATAAAGATGCAATGGATATTGATGATGATGATGATGATGATGGTGAGTATGATAGTGATAACAGCAACGAGGAGAGTGGTGAGAAAAAGGATGGTAGTATAACTGACACAGAGCGGAGGGAGGGGTCTCGCAACGGAAGTATGGGAACCAGTGGGTCTGGCTTTGCAAATGGGGCGAATAGTGTGGGTTCGAATGTACACAGTTTTAACCTCGGTAGCGGGAAATCATTGTCGACTATAAACAATCGGATACAAGTCTTGATGGAAATGCCATTTGTAATTCCACTAAATGAGCGAGTAACAATTTTTAATGCTCTTATTGGAAAAGATATGGGGAGGATAAGAACACTGATATACGAGTTTTATATCAATCAGCACCGGGGCTCATCAATGTTTCTTCATTCATCTATGCATTTGGATCAAGGTGTAGCGCTAACTGTGAGGAGAGACAAAGTGTTTTATGATGGGTTTAACGTATTGAGTCCCATTCTCTTGGGCAATGCACAGAGTACTGACAACGAGCACAATGAAAACTACCATTATTCTTCGATGATTAATCATCTTTCACCAGGAGATGGCTTCAAGTTGGATTTCAAAATCAATTTTATAGATGCACATGGGTTTAACGAGCCAGGGATTGATGGAGGAGGTGTGTACAGAGAGTTTATGGAGTCTACTCAAGACTATATTTTTGACATCAAAAACAATTTATTCTCCTTAACTGAAAATACGGAAAGTATCACAGACGTTGGTGGAAATTCAGTAGAAAAACAACAGCAATACAGATTGCACCCCACTGAATTTGTCAATGGCAGTGAGGGAGGAAGAGAGGAGAGATGTCAGATGTTGCGATACTCGGGGGCAATTGTAGCAAAAACGCTAGTTAATTACCGCTTGGTTAAGCTTCCATTAAGATTTTCGGACTTTTTCTTAAAACGCTGGTTGGGACTGTCATTTGGGCTTGAAGATTTGGCCGAATATGACTATGAGCTTTATAAGGGATTGGTTGAATTATATACTAAATCTAAGGACAAAGCTTCACAGGTGGATCTGCTTTACGGATTAGACTTTACCGTCTCTGCAGATAAAAGCTTTGTTTATGATTTAGACACTCTAGGGCTTAAAAAACATAGCACTGAACTTGAAAACTTGAATTTCAATGTTATTAACTATGATAGCGGTTCTAAGGGGAAATATGGAGTTGATTTTCCTCTGGTCAAATTAACTAGAGAAAACTTCAATAACTTCAAGCAAGTTACGAACGAGTCTGTTGAATACTACATCCACCAAATGGTTAGCTTTAAGCTGAATAACTTGAATTTTAGTGAGTCACAGATGGCGTTTTTAGATGGTGTATTTTCAATTATACCATTTAGTTTCTATAGAGCTTTGTTTGCAAGTCCCAATGAGCTTAATACCTTTTTGACAGGTATGGCAAACTATTCTGAGGGAATGGAACTGCTAAATGGGTCGAGCTGTTATAGTTCTATTGATATAGCTGACTGGAAGGCAAACACAGTTTATTCTGGTCTTTTTGATCAACCCCAACCGAATAATTATTTTGGCGCATTTACAGCTGACAGTGAAAGAGCAAAGGGAAAAGTGGAAGAGGATAGAAAAAAACACCTAAAGACTATTGAAATGTTTTGGGATATTGTTGAAAACTCGCTGCAAGACAATGAAAAGAGGTTGCTACTCAAGTTTGTTACAAGCAGCGAGCTGCCTCCACAGGGTGGGTTTTCCAATCTCAACCCTAAGTTCTGTATTCAGGGAATTCCGCTAACCACCGAACAGTCCCCCAATGTTTCTGGGCCAGACCATAACCCAAGCTCTAGCCCTGGCTCCAGCTCCACCAACCAGCTTGAAGCCGGCTCTTTTGAGTACGAGTTTAAATGCGGTAGGCTGCCCTCCTCTTCTACATGTGTTAACCTGCTAAAACTCCCCGTTTACTCTAACCGCGCTGTGCTGAAAGAGAAGCTCCTATATGCAATAAACTCGAAATCTGGATTTTTATTGTCGTAATGATTCCAGTTTTTAAAATTCTATGCGTTTATTTAATTCTGTTTAATATACTTTTTTGAGTTCAGTAAAGGCTTTGATATCTCTAGCAAAATAAAGGTTCATCAATGTGTGTTTTTAGAAATTACTAGTAAATCAAGAAAAAAAAACTATTGAATATCATTAAAAAAAAATTGATACACAATACACAATACACAATACAAAATACTCAATACTCACTACTTATTGCTCATTTCCCTTGTTCTTTTTTATTTCTCTCTTTCTCTTTCTCTCTCTTTATTCTACTGCTTTTACTCTTTGATCGGATATCGAAAACATCATTATCTTCACTTTATTTAATTAGCTATTGACCAAAGCAACAAAAAAATGTAGTACACTACATAATCAACGAATCTTAAAGTACAGTCCCCTGTTTATGCAAAAGTCGCTAAGTGATGTATAGTGAGAGTAATTGGTTTGCCTGTGTTTGTCTTTTTGAATTGAGTAGTTAGAGCATATCTCGTATTTTCTAATGATCATCGCTAACATCAGCTTCATAAGTGCAGCTGCATATATTCTTGCTAGACAAACCCGATTCCCAGCACCCCACATTAAATTAGCCAACGAAGCATCTGTTAGTTTCAGCCCAAGACGAATATGTCGCTTGTAGTCGAATTCATTCGCATTTGGCCCAAATATCTTGGGATCTCTATTATGCGCCTGAATGTTAAAACTCACGTATTG
>LSSK01000002.1:0-21866 GCA_001969505.1 Zancudomyces culisetae | reverse complement strand
ATACGAACTACACAATTGTGATACTGAATAGGTTCGAAAATTAAGAAGCGATTTAAGAAAGGAGGTACGAGATCTGAACAGACAAATTAGCCGAATCGAGGCACAGGAAGCAAAGACAAGAGTATCAATTAAAGAGCTAGCTAGAAAAAATGAACTAAATCTGTGTAAAACACTGGCAAAAGAACTGTGTAAGAGCAAAAGACAAAAGGACAGAATCATCACATCCAAAGCACAACTAAATAGCTTATCGATGGAACTGCAAAGAAGCTTAGCTCTGAAAAAGGTGTCAGGATCACTCCAAAAGAGTGTACATGTTATGAAAGTTATGAACAATCTTGTCAGAGTTCCAGAAATAGAAATGGCCATGCAAGAAATGTCGAAAGAGATGCTCAAAGTACGTTTTCTTATTACAAACTATTTCTTTACCTTTACTTTTAATAATTTTCATATTTCATACAATTTTCTATCAAAATCGTATGCATCGTTTTTTTATTGAATGTTAATTTCCAACTTTTGATGTTTTGTATCAATTTTTAGGCTGGGCTGATTGACGAAATGGTCAACGATACTCTTGAGATGTACGAAGATGTCGAAATAGATGAGGAGGCAGAGGAGGAGGTTGAAAAGGTGTTGCTAGAGATAACAAAAGGTAGTCTAGCACAGCAATACCGCTATATTTTTGCTGCTAAACAACAAAATCTAAAACTAAATGCTTGTGTAAAATGCTTTTTAGGTGTCTTGGGTGGCATTAAGGAGGCCAAACCATCAAAGGTAAAACTATTTCTTATATATAATCCAAAAAGAGTATCTTGTAATTCCTTTTATGTATACGTAGGAACGGGAAATACAAAAGGAGCAGGAAGAGGTATCAGAGGAAGAAGAGAACATAGATTTAGACGAAATGAGAAACAGACTTTCGGCACTAAAGGGCTAGTTTTTTTCTTAACCTCGCATTTGCGGATTGTTTCCATTATTACTAATATCATTGCTATTACTGTTTTTTTTGCACCCGAGGGCCCAATACCAAACTAGCAAATCTAAACCAAATAAATGTACACTATATATCCACTACTAAACGATATAGCTCAAAAGAGCCAACTTGATGCTTTGAATCTACTGGTATCAGTGATTGAAGTGTTAGATAATACATTTTATTTACTACAATCCACCCTTTTCGCTTTAATTGACCTTTTACACAGGGTATAATAGCTTTATTATTGCTATCATTTGTAAACCCACAGTAAGATATACGAGGTTTTGAGATGCTGTTAACCTATTGGATGTATCTACTCATAAACTTTTTATGAAAATCACTTCTTAACATGTCGTTAATAAATCGCTTTTTAGGATTTAGATCCACGCCTCGGGCTTGGTTTTTGAATACAACATCGTCATCCCAGCGTCTTTTGACTTCAAAATCCATATCTTCATTTAGAAGAGGATTTTCTGTCAAATATTCGTCGTTTCTTTTGCTTAATTCTTCCTCTTCCTCCTCAAGTTCTCGCTTTTTTCTCTCTCTTTCTCGTTCTTTTTTAATTTTTTCCAATTCTCTCATTAGCTGTTCAGTCTCATCCTCAGATTCACTTTCATCGCTATTTAGCATATCATTATAAATAATTTTAAGAGATGGTTAAAGACAAATATTCAATTTCAAATGCTCATTATAACCGAGCAAGTGTTTCCAATACATGTGCTTCCACAAAAAATGAAAATACCTTTGATCGCTGCTATTTTCTTCCGATTGTTCACCTCCTTCGTCCTCATCTTCTTTTTCACTTTCATGCCCGTGTTCGTGCTCATCTTCATATCCAGCTCCATCATCGCTCCTGTTTTCATTTTCCATTGATTGCAGATATTCAATGTATTCGATTTTTTTGCTCTCATCTTCGAGGTTGCCCGCTTTTCTGAGCTGCAAAATATTCTCACTGCCATCAACTCCTTGAAGTAACTGGGCACGTATTTTTTCAACATGCTGCCTTTCAGCTTTGAGAAGTTGTTCTCTTAAAATTGATTCATCGATTCCATCCACATCTCCACCCTGGCCGGGCTGTCTATATTTTAGTTTTTTATGCGCAGGAAGATCCTTGGAGCTAAGTTGTAGTGTAGGTGCCGATGAATCCTTACCTCTTGCGGGATCGAATGTTGGCCTTGCTGCTGTAGTCATTTTTATACTATATTTGGATTTATATTCTGGTTATTTCACCTTTGTGGGAAATTATATCATGTAATAGTAATTATTTATTTGAACCTGTAATTCCTGGTTTTGAAAAAAAAAAAGCTACCAACAAAATTTTTTCGCAAATCCAGAACAGAGTACTTGGGATTTGCCAATTGTTGTTCTCCGACTTTCGGGTAAAAATATCGCAAGTCCACCAAGCTCAACATATCTTAGAAAGCTTTCAATAATTGGCAAAAAAAAAAGAAACCACTAGCAAAGCTCCCCTTGATGTATAAAGTAAAACTATTTAAACACATCATTTTTCTTTTCTCGGCCAAACCAAGGCTAGTCTTTTCTAATCAAAGCTATAAAAACTGCATATTTAGTCCCATGATTGTTTTTTCTCTACCATAGTAATAAGTAATCAGGTATATGACATTTATTGAGTATGTTAAGCAGGTAACGTTTTAAATACCATACCTGACGGCGTATAAAAGCTAGGTGCTAAAAAAAATACACAAAAGATAAGGTAAACGTTTATTCATCACAGGAGCTGCCTTTTCTATATGGTACATCTCAATTAATGTAGCTTCCAAAGCAAAGGATCACAAATGTTTGAAGTGTCTTCATAGATGCCACCTATTTTCGTTTCAAACGAGTTCAGCGATAATGAGTTTGAGATATCGTTTATTTTTTCTTCATTTTTGTGACCTATGGTGTTCCCTAATTTCTCATACAACTCGTTCAGATACTCGTTTCCATTCAGGTCACTGATCTCGAAGGGGTTCGATGAGCTATCGTTGGACGTGGTTGAGTCATTCATGGACGAGAATTGATTCATAGCGCCTCCGTTTTCAATATCACTAAGCACATTATGATTTTGGTTTGCGTTTCTAAAATCCTCTTTTACTGCCCACATGGTGTTGGTACGTCCAGTGTTGTCAGAACCGCGTGCTTGCCCACCTACACTCAAAGAAAGGTCAGGATTTCCTGTCCCAGGAGTTTCGATTCTGCTGGAAACGCTGCTACCTCCAGTGCTTGAGAGAACAGACCCATTTACCTTTGTCTGACCTAATAGATTCATCAAACCTTGATTTTTCTGGGTATTGATCACTGAAGTATTTGTAGCAGTCCCATGCTTATCGCTTTTCACCATCTCTGTTTTAATTATATTTCTGATCTTAGTCTTCAGCTCATCGTTTTGACTATTTACCAGGTTCTGCGAGTCCAAGCAATTGTTTAAAAACTTAATGTACTCTTCAGGACGGGTAGAAAGAGCTTTTACGGCCGAGTCAGAAGCAGCTCGCTTTTTATTTTCGTTCAAAGTTGAAAGGTAGTGAGTTTCGTAAAAATCCCTTTCAGCCACAGAACCCGAATTTCGACTGTATCTGGGAGAACTGTTGGTATTTGTTCCGGTCTGTTTATAAGCGTATGTACCGCTTATTACAGAGTTTGACTCGATGTTTGACGACGGACTCGACAAACTGCACATACTTGCCAGTGTATTTACTTTTAAAGCACAACCGCCAGCACCCCCGTTGATACCCAGGGTATCATTCCGAACAAAAGTGTTGCTTCCAATACCGTTAATTTGAGACATCTTTGCATTCTGACAATTTAGCTGCAAAAGATCAACATTACTCCCTCTCGGTAGCATGTTGCTATTTCCACTCATACTGTAGTTATCAAGAGTTGGTGGCATACCAACAATGCTACTTTTAGTGCTACCTACATTAAAACCTGGTACAAATTCTCCAACATGCTGGAGCTGACTCAGTGAAATTGGATTAACTCCAGTGGCAGACATCCGGTGTAGGGCGGTGCCATCTGGTTGAGGTATACCACTTAACCCAGCAAAGGTGGAATTTCTTGTGTTGATGCTCTCTCGGTGTCCCATATCTGCCCAGTTTCCTAATATTTTTTGTGTAAACGCTGGTTCGCTCTTTTTCAAAATAGTTTGGAAGCCATTAAACCTGCCCTTTTTCTTGCTTTCCGTTGCTTGTGGACTTTTTGGCACATCGACATTTGTATAAAACTGAGCACACTCGGTATTGGTGAATTTTTCCCTTTTTCCTTTGTAGTCCTTGAACCTGTCAAGCATTTTGTCAATATCTGATGTCGAGTACTGTACTAGCCCTTCCTCATCATTAAATATTATAAGAGATATATCGCAACCACACAAAGTGCTTAGCTCGTATGCCTTCTTTAACAGCCCTGATTTACGCTTAAAATATGTAACCTGCCTATTCCTATCATTAGATATTTTCTGGATGCGAATCTTTTTTCTACCCATTTTTAGTTGCGTACTCCACTTTTTTTTTGTTATAGTTTCTCTATCTTGTCAAGAACTGTAGAAATGTAAAGTGTTGATGTTGGAAAAAAAAACTTTAATAAAGATAGATAACTAACTGTACCGAAACTATTGAGTTGTGCGCTAAAAGTAAATACTCAAGCACCATATATCTAATACTCAGTATCTAATACCCAATATGTAATACCAATAGATAATGTAAAAACTATATCCTTGCTATTGTCACTCCTAAATTAATAAATCTACCTACCGTATTCAGTACTAATATGACAAAAAAAAATAATACTTGTGTTTAATAAATGACTCGGATGGTGATATCGGTATATATACGTTTACGCGCAAATCCATTCCTTTGTACGAATCAACTAATATTAAGTAAAAATACTATAAACATGTAATCATTAATATAACTCTAAAGTAACAACGTGCTAATACGCTTATCCATGTCGCGTAAATAAAGACAAACATTTAAGCTCAATGTTTATGTCATGTTATGTATTTTTAAGCAAAATATGAGACTTATGTATTGATATAGCTCCGTTCCATCCTGAAAAGTGTTTTCTTATGTTTGGAAGGGTAACACCGCAGAGTTATAGAGCTTTATAAAATGTGATACTTCTTTGGTATGTTTGTTGCTCTGAACACATGAACGCATCTTCTAAAAATACTATTTCTATCTCTATTGGTTGACTAGGATATCTTGCTCTAGCTAACTCAATATTTGCGTGGTAACTCACCATTTACTATGATCTGTGCAAGCTTTGTATACATGTATACAAAAACAATGTAACTGGATTATAATTAATCTTGAAAATAAACTCCGATTAGTTTACCTTCACAATAAAGTTGTGAAGGTAGCTAATAAACAATCGATTTTCGATATTTAGCTTTGGAAGGTGTGTTTTAACGTATTTTTTATTATCTCCTTTTTCACTTTAGATATTAAGCAGTACATTTTTTTCGTTTGTGTTAGAGGTCTGGGTGCGTATCATCACTAAGAATAACAATAAAGTACAAATTCAAGTCAACCTAAAGATAAAAAGGCTATGAGTATCTTGTAATCTGTTGGTGTTTACCACCAAATAATACAATTGTTTGTAAACACGAACAGATAATGTAGCTAGCTATTTTAATCGCTTCCTTAGCAAAAGACTGGTGAAGAATAATGCACCAATTGACTATATTATAAGAATATTTTATTGTTTATGATGGGGAAAATATTAGTCATCCCATTTGCACAATGGGTGTTTTATTGAGTCTACTTTACTCTTTGATGCTATACTAAATCGGAGAGCAACTTGCCAATGTTTGGAAAACTTGCTTTTATTCTTACTCTTATCTTCACATTTTTTTCTTCACCTATCCATTTTGTGGACAAAGAATGAGAACAAGGAGAGGAAGGAGAAAGGCTACTGAGTCAAACACAAGTAAATGAAAAAAATACAATCACAACAAAATATAATTTCCAGACCTTTGGGCTCATGGGAATTGGCTTTTTTTACAAAAGCAGAAAGTTGTCTTGCTGGTGGATCCTTTGAGCATTAATAACTGGTTTTTTGAAATAAAACACCATTATCTATTTACAGCCAAGTATTCATAGCAGAAGTTGGAGAGGAAACGAACAGAAAAATCCATCATTTTTTGAAAGCATTGGTTAAACCAAGCGACTGTTCCGCTTTGGCCAATACTGTTATTTATTTGAGTTTTAGTTTTGACGTATCAAGAGGCTTTATAAATTTCAATGCAAAACAAGAGAGTTGTGTTAAAGCGCATTTCCAAATATTAGCCATCAGTACAGGATGGGTTAGCTGATTCGTTTACAAGTTTCTGTTATACATAAGTATTGGATAAAATACAAAAAATGAAAACAGAGTAATGGCTTAAAGACTTTTAATCCGAAAGTGAATGCAGGTTGTTTTTAAAGAAATTCAAAAAGCTAATCCACCTACAGCATCGGATATTAGTTGTGGCCTACGCTTGAGCTTTCGTTAATACTTTTCTCCTTGTAAAACCCATGTCAGTTGAAAAACATTATTAATTCGTGACACTGGTAGTGTCATAAAGCAGTAATTTGCTGGTGACAGAAATTTTAACTAGTGCTGGAGAAATGGGCTGGGCAATGCTTTTCGGTAGTTACCTGTATATTAGGCAACTAAACTAAAGATGCGAAAAGGGTTTTGGAATAGTTTATATAATCATTAAACACAAAACGTACCAAGAATTTAGTAAGTTAAGTTACCGAAATGTTCTGAGTATAAACGTGGATGTGGAAATGCTACAAAATTGATGTGGAAAAAGCCGAGCCTGCAAAGTATTAAGTTCTCAAAACGCACTACATTTTGAAAATAAACCTAAAGATGGAAACCTTCAATGGTTTGGGTGTCGAAATGCAGTAATTAGAGTTTTCCCCGTCTTTTTTTTTTGATTCACGTATTTACTTGTTATTTTTCTATGTTCTTGGATTTAAACGAAATCCCAAATAACAAAAAAATCGATCAATATACTTTTTAAGGGCATGTATTGTACAATTTAACTATCATAATATCTGATGAGTGAAAAGGTAAGCCCAAAGCCTCATTTAAAAACTCGCTACCTTTAACCGAAATATTATACTAGAACAATCTTTTCAAAAAAATAGAAAGATAGGCTGGAATTTAAGGAAATTGATCTGAAATCGAGCAGAGGGAGGAAAAGGGATGGAAAAATTAAAATTAAAAAGATAAAGGTGGATGGGGTCAAATGGAGGAAGGAAAATGAGACAATAGAAATAGCAAGCGGAGACGAGGGCAAAGATAACGAAGATATAGATATAGAAAATGAAGAGTTTAGCACAAGTGGTAAATTTAACGATATATTTTACACGAAACGAGATCTGTTAAAGGAATTTCAACTTTGGTAGATCTCAAAACATAAAAATAAGCGTTATGTAACATTCTTGGAACTATCTTATTCCTGGCATTATTAAAAAGAGAATGGTTTTATTGTCCTGTTTTATTCAAAATTATTGCGATTCAAATAGAAATGGAGAAAATAGAGAGCAAGGGATTGACAAGAAAAAGGATGAGCCAACATTTTAGAAATGAAAATGAGAACAAGCAATTTATTGTAAGATTTATATAAAACCTACTGCAGATGTTCGTAGTATGACACTTTACCAAATCGAGAACAAAAAACTAATCGGAAAAAGCGCGACCACGCAAAAAATAAATAGAAACAAAGCATGGACTTGATTTCTTCGGACGATTCAATCTTTCAAAAACAACTCGACATTTTTGCAAGTCAAGAGGTATGATTAGCCTATTTTTTGGGGCAGAAAAGAAGAACTTTTTACTATGTACTGGTGTCAAAATATGAGTATCAATAATACTATAGAAACTACACGAACAAGAGTATAATACAGACCGAGATGTGGAGGGGGATGCGAGCTTCAAAAAAGGCATAAACGAAGCCAACAAAGAGGTGTGGTGGGTAGAGCTAAAGCCAAAATGCCGTGTAAGTCTAGTGTTTTTTTGTTCAGGTATAAAGCAAAGCAAAAAATAATGAGTAAAATGGCAGAATAAATCAATTTTTGACTTTTGAAATAAACAGAGCGATCTAGCAGTTCACACAAAAAAGATAGCACAGGTATATGAATGGATCGATAGAGCTATAAACAATTGCGAGCGATATCAAGTAGGTTAAAACGTTAGCTTGGTAATACAATGTGTTCTAACTGAAAACAACTACACAATAGAATTATAGATTATTAGTGCTAACAGGACCATCAGGAAGCGGCAAAACAGCGACTGTGCGGGCAATATGTGAGGAGATGCAGATAGAAATAGTGGAATGGGCAAACCCAAGTCAAAATAAACTCGAAAAAGACGAGTACAGCGATGGAGTATCCAAAAAGTTTGACGATTTCATCAAAAGGGCCAAGCAATATTCGCACCTAGCACTAACAACAGATATGTCAAGAGACGTAAAAAGCAACTCAAGACGATTAAAGCAGATAATATTGGTGGAAGATTTTCCAAATATAAAACATAGGCTGGTAGCTTCAGTTTCAAAGTTTTTGAGTACACCAGCCACACAGTCATACCCTATGATAGTAATATACAGCGACACCGTATCATGTAACGATTGGTATGATTCAGCACCAGCAGAAGTTGACAACAACTCCAGCGTTTATTCGATTTTAGGGTCGCAGATATTGAATAGTACGTATTGTCAGAGAATTGGATTTAATCCTGTAGCTAATACACTTTTAAAAAAGCTTGCAGTACAGACATTAACACTGAAAACAACACAGCTAGCTTCAAACAATAATTCTTTAGAGGTAAAAGTGAAATTAGATAAAAGTGCAGAAACACAGCTTGGCGAAATTGTTGAAACCAGTGACGGGGACATCCGGTGTTTGTTGTCCAAGCTACAGCTCTTGTATAAAAAAATGTCTATACACAAAAGCAATTATCCTCAAAGAGGGGTTAGGAAACGCGGCACACTAATCAATATTAAATCCTTTGACTACAATTCTACACTAAAGCAAAGCAGGAACTCTTCGTTGACTCTGTTTCATGCTTTGGGAAAAATTTTGTATTCCAAAGAATCTTGTAATCCCTATTATGTTCTCGACTGCTTACCCACTGACTTTGCTAACTTTACTGTCTACCTTTTTCAAAGTTTTCCCGAGTTTACAGACAGTATTGATGAATACTGTACAATAATTGATGACTTTAGCTGCTCTGACCTCTTAGACGCGTATAAAATCAATAGCACTGAGTTAAGGCCGTTTTTTCTGTATCTTGCTTGTCTGATTGTCACTCTGTCACTTACGACATCTAGATCCTCTATACACACTAAGTCTTCCATGTTCCAGTTTCAAAAACCAATGTTTTATTCTACTATGAAATCCCAGAACTTGGTTCATTCCGAATTGTCGCTTTTGTCCTCCAAGTGTAATTCCTCTTTATTTATTTTGTATTTACTTATTCAAATACATCATGTATCGACATCACTCTCCCTTTTTTTGTAGTACCTCACACTGGGCATAAATAAGAAGAATGGGATTTTTCATGTATTAATACTATTAGATCACCTCCAGCGCTCTTCTCTCCTAGACTATATTTCATATATTCCTAAAATATGCGGAACCAGACCCGGCTTTGCTTCTGCTTTCAATGGTAACTACTTTTATTTATCTATAATCTGTATTTTTTCTTTATCTGGAAATAGTATTAGATGATTTCCACACCCAATACTATTATATGAGTATACTTTGTATCATCGTGACGCTTTTAAAAAATTTGATTAAATTAAATCACCATTATACGCGTGATTAGGTGGTGACTTGGAAAAAATTCGTTGTCTTGCAGATTACAAGAATTCGGTATTTGATACTTTGTACAACAGCTCCACTTTTAATTTGCAAAAGCCTGGGCTTGCTCCTATCTCCTCCGAAACTCCACAACTACCTGGATTTCCTTCTTCCGAATTGTCTAACTCAATTTTTAGCAACCTTGCTGCTTTTCAAGAAAACGAATCTGAATTTTCTATTGATGAAATCGAATTTTCTGATTAATCCTACGCTACGCCACCCATGTAGTTTTTTTTTTGTGGCTGTTCATAGAGATTTGGTTACTTAGCCACATTTTCTGGAAAAAATAAATGCGGATTTATGCTATTTTAGCTGGCATGATCTGTTATTTATTTGCGAAAAATGTAATGAAAGTTCGGTTATGTTGTTTTGATTTATAACTTTTAAATTTTATGCACATAAATATTAAGATTGAAATTTTATGATGCAAAGATTAATACCATCGCATTTAGAAGAGAAATGGGTGAGTGTAGGCTTTAAATTATTTTGATAAAGAATGTAGGAATTCATAAAAAATTCACGCTCAGAATTGCAACTATTAATACAAACACACGCTCCAATCTAGCCTGTTTTTATCAATTCACTCAAAGCTTTGTAATCATTTCCTACATTTAAACATTTCTATACATTATATAATCATTAAACAACAATCGGTGATCATTTGATATTTACTCAAGTAACAAGCTATTAATCACATTCATTTACTCATTCATATATTCATACATCCACATTACATACATACATACATAAATCTATCGGAACCGGCATCTTGTGGTAGTAGCATCAAAATAAGAAACTAATTAAAAGTATACCAGATAACTTTCTCAAAAAATCTTTTCTTCTCGCCCTTGTAAAACCGTTTTGTTTCACTTGAAACATCTTGTCACAATGGGTAATCCAAATACAATAATTCCCGAAAACAACACCAATATAAAAGAAAACAGATGGAAAAGTTTTTTATATTGGGTTTTTTCGAAGAATGGGTAAGTAATGTTATACGGTAATATTTTATTTTTTTAGTATCAGTTAATCTTTTTTAAAGAGGGTATAAAAGGATATTGACCCCAAAAAGTTTAAATAATAAATTTCACAGATCGATACCTAAAAATGCAATCATTGTACAAAATGATCTCGATAATCAAACTCAAGTCATAGCTAGGGGGTTATACAATGGAAACTATTATCCGGGAATTTGTGTGCTCGGCACTCAAAAGCAAACACAAAGCAAAACAACCGACTTGATACCAGACACACGTGAAAGTAATGATATTTATAGCAGCGATGATAATAGTGAGGATAATACTGTTGTTCTCCAAACAAAAGCTAAGTATAATCAAATTGACAATAAACAAAAGGAAAACACGACAAAGGGATCCGAGACTTCAATGTACTGTACCAGCTTTTATATAGTTTACAACGATTCACCGATATTCATGAATAGTTACTATGTGCTTTGCGGCGACAATGAGTGTGTACTGTGGAATAAGCCTGATGTAAAAAAATCGCTCTCTTATTACAATACTCACCATGGCTCATCCACTTCGCTAATTTCGATGATGTTAGGCCAAAATTCGGCGCTGGGTATCAATAGCAATGACAGCGGCGATGATCCTTATGGTTACAGTACTTTTAATTGCATTTATAGCGACGACACGTCTGTTCCGTTAAAGATCGGTTTTGATGATGTTGGAAATATGGTAAGACTTCACTAGAATCTAGAGTATTTTTAACCATGTTTTTTAATATTATCAAGTATTAAAACATGTTTAAGGGGTCTGATTGGTATGTTACTAATATTTATATGCCTATTACATTGTTTTGTAGCTCTACTTCGGCACAACAAACTACAAAAACAAAAATGTGTTTGGAACTGCTTCGAGGATTGGCAATAACTTTGAATTGTCGTTTTATAATTTTGAACAAAAAAAGCTAGTATGCACCGATAAAAATATCAAGCTACTGCATATCAAAAAGACATAATAGCAAATAGCAACATCCTTGGTTGCATTTTATATCAGTTTTGTCAAGCTTAGTTAACTCCACTTTGTGTAGCATTATTATTCTTTTTTTAAAATCTTTTTTTAATGGTTAATAGCAAACCCGAAGCTATTTATAACTTGTGCTATTTGTTATAATATAAATTAATATTATGGTGATCGTGTTTAGCATGCTTTTATTATACTCAGCCATCATTAATTAATCAGTAACCACATCTCGTGACTAAAACGCAACAGTAGATGCATATAGAATAGGTCAACGAATGTCGAGTGGCTGTGAGCAGGTTTTTTTATAGAATAAATGCAAAATATGCCTAGAGCAGATCTCCCGAAACCAATTTCTCTCTACTCACATGTTCTTCCCTTCCTTTTCTACTCCTCTTTGTTCTTTCCTGTTTATCTTATTTAATCTATCTCTAGATGTTTCTGGTGTTTGATTTTATCTACTGAACGTGAAAATTAATAGATTTGTTTCAAAACAAAACTAAAAGATGTACAGTAGTTAGCTGCTGGAAGTAGTTAACCAAATAACATCATTATTTGAAAATGGAAATACCACTAGCAAATCTCTTCCCACCGATTCTATTAGATGGAGGGGGAGGGGGAGGGGGTTGTTTTTTTTCCAAAGATTTATTGCCATTAATGTAAAAACCCAACTATATTTCCGGGTTAGTAAATGGCGCAAAATCCACAATTATGTTGGACGTAGGCAGGCGATTTTTAATCAGTATACAAAAGCTGTAACAAGCTGTGTTATGTGAATTCGCGTTGTTTAAGAAAGAAATGATATTGATTTATTCAAAACCCCCCTTTAAAAATGTATTCATGACAATCTCTACTTGTAAAAACAGTTATAGGTGGAGTGGGATGGGTTATTAATTATAAAGCAACATCACTTTTCCTAGTTTCAAGAGTTCCTAAAATTAAATTATTTGAACTATTAGGTTCAGCTATTTTTTTAAATATAAAAGTATATTGCGAACTAATCCGCAATATAATTCAAGGCAGCAAAGCGTAAAAAAAATGACAGACTGGCTCGGTTTAGCTTATCCAAAAAACGGAACTGATGAAGAAAAGGCTTATTATTTTGCAAAAATAAAAGAGTTTGAAGATGAAACTAGGCTAATGTATGAAAAAGAGGGCCCAAAAGTATCAAATTGGACACTTCAAAAGCATATTACTGTCGACAGGCTAAAAAAAGAGGTCATGTTGACCAAAAGAACAAACACTGTGTTCTATACCGAGGAAAATTTTGATGCTGAAGAGCTGGGGAAAAACTTTAAAGTTATGAGAAACTTAACATCAAATGAGTTAAGAAAAAGCGATGAAGGAAAATATGCGAGTCACAATTGGGTAGTTGACATTGATGAAGTTTGTGACGTTAAAAAGATAGTGGATAGGATACCTATTTTTGCAGAGTTGGTGTCCAAGGATAAAAGTGAAAAGAATGGCGGACACGGACTCAGAACACACTTTGCAGAAGTCGTGGCATCCAAAAAAATCATAGAAAGCAATGGTGGCGAGGAAAAAGGATTATCATTAAACCCGCTGGACAAAGACGAAGTTGTTATCGTCCATTATCACGGGGGTGGATACTGCATGATCACACCCGGAGCGTATCGAACCACAGGGATAGAGCTCAGTAATCTGACTAATCATAGAGTTATTTTGCCATACTACAGACTCGCACCAGAAAACCCATTTCCAGCTCCAATATATGACGGATACATGTTTCTTAAGTATCTACACAGCCTTGGACATAAGCAAAAAAATATAATTTTATTTGGGGAGAGTGCCGGGGGAAATCTCGTTCTAGAACTGCTGCTTGTCTTGGAAAAGCTTGGCGAGCCACAACCCCGAGCATGTATTTCATTCTCTCCCTGGGTCAATCTTGACATCACTACTGACAGCTGGGATAGAAACAAGAAGTACGATTACTTGACGTCCATTCCACTGGATTTTGTGTTTAACACATCTCGCATGTATGCCGCTCCTGGAAAATCGCTTGAGGAGGCAAAAAGTGTGTTTAAAAATCCATTCGCCAGTCCAATACATGGAGATTATTCGTTTCCTGAATGTGCGCCTATCTACCTCATTAGTGGCGAGCTGGAGCTTTTGGTTGATGATATCGACAATTTCGCCTCAAAATATGGGGTTAAACCTACTGTTATCAGTGGCAGGAAACATCCTGGGTTTGATTTTTCCCTTATTACCGACAATGATGCTGAGCATACCCATAGAAAAAAAATCATTTATGAAAAGTATGTGGGCATGATACACACCTTTTTTATTTTTGATGAGGCTGATGAGAAGCACGCGTTTATGGATGGAGTCAAAAATTTTCTTGATTCGTTACAAAAATAAATGACTTCAATTCTTTTTTCTAGCATTACCCTATTTCAAATACAATCTGTTTGTCCTTATATGACCTTCAAAAAATATATGGATTTATTCAATACAGGAAGATAGGTGTTGCACTTTGAAAATGATATTTCCTGTCAGCCATTTGATTTGGGGTTTGTGAACAGACAAACGTTAGTGATAACTAATACAATATAGTAGCATGCAGGATGTGGAATCTTTCAACCAACCATGTGTACTTGTAGATATATATAATTATAAAGAAGGCATTTATGTGATGGGGTTTCAATATATCCTCTTCCCCAAAGAGGTTATAATCAACCTGAAATAGTTTGAACATCCATACTGGCAAATTGACTCTCAAAAATACACAAATTAGTACTTTTGAGAAAAAGATTTAATTTTTCTGCAGCGTTGTTACAGCTATGGGCCGCGCGCACTAATCAAAAAGTTATTACCATTTTTCCAAGCAGGCTTTATTAATCCGAGTAGCGTAAATAGTAATGGTGTAAATAATAAACGAAGAAAAAACTATGTACCAAAATCTAAACGACTAATAATACATAATCAAACCAGATTTTAATATATGTGTTTCGCCAGCTAAAACGAAATATTGAATATTGATTCCAAAGACATTAACATTATGATATCTACTAAAAATTAGAAAAATACAGAGGCTTCCAAGTTTCCGTTGTCAGAAAATAATAGACCTAACATGATGTTACGATGTGAGAAATCGAACAAATTTTTTTGAAAAGAAAAACATCCCAATAGCTAAGAACTAAAAACTAGTCTTTAATCCCATAAAAAATTAAAAAATGTTTGAATAACTAATACATATATACAAACTTTTTAAAAAAGTCGTAAAGTAAACTATACGAAAGAGTTGTCCCAATTTTATTGGTTAGATAAATAGATGTATGTTATATAATTAGCTAAATATGTTTATTGTGAATTAATTAATAGATCGTTCTTTTCCTCAGATAGATAATAGTATAATAATTATATATATTATTAAAAATTGACCCGTCCAGTGTAGTAGTTGGTAGCAAAAGGTACCAAGTAGAAACTTAAATATTCTTACAACTTTGCAAAAAGTGGCCCGGTTAGCTCAATGGTAGAGCGTGAGGCTTTTAACCTCAAGGCTGTGGGTTCGAGCCCCACATCGGGCGTTTCACTTTTGATCTTTATGTATTTTATTCTTTTATATATTCTCAGTTTACGTTTCATATTTCTGATTATGTAAGGAAAAAAGTCCAGTCTCAGGTGCAAAAACAAAAAGCTAAGGGAATTATTTAGCAAGTTCGTACATATCTGTGGCCAGAATTTTTATATTCGAGATTGAAGCATTCTCTATGTTGACTATTTGAAAAGTAGGAATGTGTGAATCTAAGCCACAATTTATGTATTGGAGTGTTCCTTTTAGTGTGTCTCGTGCTACGGTGTGTGTTTAGGTAAATTGATAAAAATATATTCTCGTGGATGTAATTTACTTTTTTTGCACAGTATTTACTAAAGTAGCCAAGAGGTCATTAAATTTGTTCCTTTACCTGGGATCTTTGTATTCTTCAATATTGTTTAATGCGCCTTATGTTTTACTAGGTTGGTCGCATAATTACTAAAATTCAGTAGAGGCACCACCAAGTAATTTATTGTTTAGTATGACCAAAAATAACATCGGACTCTCAAAACAGTGGCGTTTAAAGCGTTGAGAAATTCTTTGAATTACTTAAAAATGCAACCAATATTTTTTGACCACTAAAAGCAATTGAGAATAAACTTTAGTATATTGAATCTTGTAAATTGTAAATTGTGTATTGTATTTATAAATTCACCTTTGAGTTACAATTCGATGTTAAATCTTAGTATAATATACAGAAAATGATTTCTATAATATTGGTCTGCGCCGTCTGCTGCCTCATAACGACTATATACCTACTTGGTAGATACGGAGATTTTAGCAGGTTCAATTTTCTAGTATGGTTTTTAGTGGAACTCGGTTGGTTTTTGCCTTCTACGGTGATATTTTTGCTTCCTTTCGATATAAGTTCGGTAAGTATATGGAAAAAGGAAAATAATCGCTGTACATGTGAACATTTGAAATTTAGCTATAAACTCAACAACATACACAAATCGCGAATAGAGTATATACAGGAATTGCGATGGTAACTGTGAGAAACCATGGGGCTATCTGAAACTAGATCATTTCCGTCAAATTTGGAGAATCGTTTATTGGATGATATTTGTATTAACATGGTATGTGTACTTTTTTTTTGTATAGCTTTGTTCCCTCTTGAACTTTTCACCTTTGTGCATTCTTGATAATTTCTCTATAGTGTTTAATTATTCTAATTTGGTGGAGAAACTTAATAGTAATTATTTATCTAACGCACTAGAGCATTAATATTAATGATATATATATATTCACATATATACAGGCTAGTTCTTCCACTATTAAAAGAATATGTAGACTCTGGACACCTTGCATACGTGGATAAAATTAAAGATTCTTTCAAGATTAACATAAAGTATTACTCATATCTGTTGGTGATTATTATACTACTTGTAGTTTTTTTAATAATCGAGGGTCTACTAGAATGGTAAGTGTGTTATTTTTATCTTTATTTTCTGTTAGATTTAAATTTCATCCATGTTTTTTATTATCTTTTTTTTGTCAGAAAAAGCAAAAGAATTGCACACATTTTGAACTTGGATACTGAATAATCTATTCTTAATAGGAAAAATTTAACCGCTGTTTCCATGGCAGTGGCAAATTTGTGGGGAATGTTCATGATTGTAGGTTTTATGGGTGTTGGGCTGGTAAACATCCCTCGAAAGATCTGGATGAGATCAAATATTGAACTAGAAATATTAGAAGTAGAGGCTCGTGCGTCTGAGTTAAAGGATAGATATCATGATACTGAAGCAAAAATATCCGAGTATATACAGGAATTTGAAAGGTTTAGCTTGAGAGCCCATCCAACTGATCCTGAGTACCCATACTGCGTAATAATTAAACAAGAAAACCATGAGACTATAAACAAATATGGTAGATGTGCCAGTATGGGAAGAAACGAATGGGTAGAATCAAGTGGTCAAAACTATCATTCACATCCTCAGAGTAGAGACGACAAGGCAATTTCGAAAAATCTTACAAAACTAGCTAAAATAAGAAGCAAACTCGTTTATAGAAAGCTAAAACTAAAGTATCTGACACGTGCTATCAAAGAAAATACTAATGCAGCTCTTCTCCTACAGGATATCAGAGAATCCAAACAAAACAACTTGCGCTATGTTCAAAGCTCAGTCCCCTTTATTGCCAGATGGCCAATGTGGCGAAGAAAAGCAACATTCTTCTGGTATCTTTATATAAGAACATATCTATATAAAATTGCATCTGTTTTTCTGGGCTTACTCGGTGTCCTGATACTACAATCGGAATTTATATTTACCATAAGTCCTGATTTCACATTTATAAGTCTGCTGTTTAATAACGTCTTTACCACTGACTACTTTGTTATTGAATTGCTGTCTGTTGGACTAGTACTTTATATGTGTATTAGTATCTATTTGTCTGTCACAAATTTAAAGCTATTTGGCATAAAAAGTCTTCGACACGCTCACAGCACTACGACAGGAGCACTAGTCATCTGTGGAAGTCAACTTTGCAGACTCCTGATACCACTGTGCTATAACTTTCTCGCTATTTCAAACATCAATGAAGGGACAGGGTTTTTAGCTATTATGGGAAAAATCAACGCTGTTCCCATCCTTGGTATTGCAATCAATCAGTACATTCCGTTTATAGTTCTTTTGCCTGCCATTCTTACTTATACTAGAGCTTATGGAAGGATTGCCTCGTTGTTTAAGCCGGATGTTGACAGAAGACCTGACCTATCATTACTATCTCAGCCTTCTGAAAGCGTATACGAGGGAAGAATCTTAATTTCGCGACAAAGGGCCGCTTTGGAAAGAGGTCAAGAACCCATCGTATAGGTATTGTGGCATTGGCATAGATCTTTTTTTTCCGTTTGTTTTATGAATCACTTGATATAACTGCTTTGCATACAGCTGCTTTGTTTTTTCGCTTCTTTTTATACCTTTAATGTTATACTTGATATTTTAGAATGCTGAACTGTTTAAATAGTACTTCTTAATCGCAATTACTTTTTGCCTATAATAGCTAACTAGAATCTATTACACGAATATATGAAAAAAGTTTATTTAATGTTTAAAATGTGATTCGAGATTACAAGAGTATGAACATGGTTGGTCGTTCTGCTTTTAAAGGTGGGAGTGATCAAGTAAATGAAGGATTTTATAAACGCGTGTATAGTTTATTAACCTCCAATAAACAGTTACTTTTGTCGACCTTTCCATTTGTAGAATGGGAGACTACAATTAGTGATACCGATTAGTATCAATAGTGTATTGTATTTAAACGTATCCATAAAACTCTAGCAATGACAATTCGCCCATCACACTCTAGCCAGCTTGGAATCTTTTCCAACGGCGAGCTTAACGGCTTTTGGACTAGCGTATCACTTTCTGCATATGTTAAAATCAACAAACCCGCACTTTAACCAACACCATGCAACATGATTGTACTACATAGCTGAGTAGTAATGTTTTACTACCGCAACTTTTTATTATAAAAAAAAAACAATAAATATATAAAAGAGGTCAAATCAAGTATTAGAGCTTGTACCTGAAATCAGGGTGCTTATCATGAAGTAAAACCTGCTCATCCTCAGTTAAATGTGTGACATCAACTGGATGTGCATCCCTGTATTTGTTTTGGCGCCTATAATACAAACCTAATCCCAAAGCTGAGATGATTGCCGCAGCCTGAGAAAAAATAAATACCATATTACCAGCAAAAAACTTGGGAGCATACGATTTTGTGTATAGTACTGGTGCAATAATAGCTCCAATAACACCCATTCCCATCACAATAGCCATCACCACTAGACGTTTTGCTGTACCTCCCAAGTTTACAGATCCCCACGTGACAATCAATGATGCATTTGCTACCCCACCAAATCCGGCAATGGTTAGTGATATTACTTTTGTAATACGGCCGCCAACAAATGCCAGAAATATAAAACCAAGCATATTTAAAGTACAATTAACCGATATGAACGCAAAGTATGGTGCATGTTTAATTATTTTGACCCCAAGCAAAAGTACAATAAGTGCTGCAAATGGTGGAAGAGCAGACAAAACAAGCGATGCACCTTCAGAGTACCCGTTAGCATTTAAAATACTCGGTCCGAATATACCAATAACGCTGATGGGGTAACTTGAGGAAAAAGTCAGAATTGCGAGAGGTATGAGTCTGAAGTCATTTGCATCATGAAAAAACTGCTTAAAGCTTACTTTTGCCTTTGTTGCAAGTCCATGACTCTCTCTGAGACGACGTAATATCAACACCCTTTCCTCTTCAGTCAAGATTTTTGATGTTTCAGGTGTATCTAAGATTGTGAAGAAGGAGAATATTCCAACCAAAAGCGTGAGAATCCCCTCAAATAAGAATATCCTTCCATATTTAAAAATTGATTGAATCTATGTGATTAATAAGGCATTTATTGATGTATATGTTTGCCATTGCCACCACATAGGCTACAATTTGTATTTTAACAATAAAAAAAGTTAGGTTTGGTGTAAAAAGACTTACAGGGATTTCACTCAGACCGTATGCAAGCGGTCCTCCGATCATACCAGTGATTGGTAAGGCAGCATAAAACAAAAACATCCTTGGTGCAATTTCATCAATTGTATACCAAAAGGGAAGATATGTCACAACACCAGGTAGCAAACCAGCTTCCAGTGCACCCAAAACCAATCGGAGAGCAACAAAAGCCCATCCATTTTTGACAAAAGTGTGCAGCAGCGTGACTATAGACCAAGAAACCGAAATAAAGGCAAACCAGTAGTGTGGCTTTATTACTTTAACCATGTAGGTAGCTGGTAAATCAAAAACAAAAATTGCCACAGAAATTCCAACAACAGCAAGAGAAACTTGAGTATTAGTCATTTTAAGATCTTTTTGAAGCCCAACCACTAATGCTGACCCAATATTAGCTCTATCAATTGATGCTCCAAAGTACAAGAGTGTCACTGTGGGTATAATTAGTCTGTCAATTTTTCTCAGATATGCCTTTTTGATCTTTTCCTCCTCAGGAGTCAAGATTCGTTTAATATTTAGGTTTATCTTCTCATTCTTCTCCAACGACACCAGCTCGCCTTTTGCAATCGAGCTTTCCAAATCAGATATGCGTTTATCGATCATTTTTATTTGATAAACTCCTCAAAATAATATATGTCTTTAATCTTTATAAAAGTAACACTAGCAATGTGGATGCGTTGGAATCGTCAGAACTTGGTATTTATATCTAGAATCAAAAGTATAACGACCAATAAACTTTTCGGTGTTTTAAAAATGTAGTATATACACTTGGTTGATGATTTACTTTCCAAGTTGTTTGTGCGTCTTAAATAGCTTGTCACGTGTTATTAGCAGTAAACCTAACTAAAAAAAATCAAGGAGTATGGCAAAAACTATCACAATGGCGATGTTTCATAAAAAGCCCGATAGTTTTGAGCTGAGAATTATTGATGTTTTGATTTTTCCTAGATATTTTACTAGGTTTTACATGTTTAATCAATCTATTCTGAATACAAACGTTAATTCTAGTGATGGGGGAAATATAGTTGGCAGTGAAGAGGAGCATGCAAAAGATTTGATGCGTCTGAGACCGCTAGTTTAGATCGAGGGGTTATGATACATGGGTTATTGATTTGGTAGATATTTCACTGATGGTTAAATTTCATTTAATAATTTTATAAGCGGAAAATACTTGTTCAGTAAATAAATACGGTCTTAGTTTTAGAAATGTACTAGAATTGATAATATGTCACATGAACTTTATTTTATCTCCATATTTTTTTTGTTTGTTGAGTAAATTAAAAAAATATCACATCAATAATAAACTCATTCAAAAAGAGTAAAAAAATTAAAAAAACCACACAAAACTACAGAGATAGAATCGAATATAGTGTTAATCTAACTAATTCCTCCTCGTCCCTCTACTGCTAGCAACTTCATGTTCACCTTATGTTGAATCAAGAATAAAAAATAGTTTATCGTAAAGAACGATGCGGTGGATTGATTGATTTATGAGACGTGTATGCTGTTTAATTTTTTTTTTTTTTTTTTTCGGTAGAAAAAAAATTTATTTAGAAAATAAACAGTTCCTAAAAATAAAAACAATCTATAATCTAAACTCATCCTATTCCCCTTCGACTCTCTAGAGTCTCCGTACCCGATGGGCATTGGTTCAAGGGGAGTGGGACTACACTAATGTCTTTCAACACTAGGTAGCGAGGTAAAAAGGTCTCGTTAAGAAACCGGGCTGTGGAAACCACTGCTCTAACGCAAGTGGCGTTTGGATCCCGAAGAATCCCAGGTAGTTTGAGCTTTAACTCCTCCCCCAGGAGTTTACCCACGATTTTCCTGCGAAGCTCAACACACTCGGAAATCGTGCTAGATAAAAAAGAACTATAAAAATCTATAAATTCAGTAAGTAAATCCTTCCTAATCTCGTCCCATCTGCTGCAATCTAATAAGTAATGCTCAACTGTTTCTTCTTCTTCTTTCTTACAGAACGGACATTTGACTTT
>LSSK01000001.1:35378-67974 GCA_001969505.1 Zancudomyces culisetae | reverse complement strand
GGTATTTCGGGATAACTGTTTTTTTCTTCTCTATTCTTTGCCTTTCTCATCATAAATATTTCTGGGATTTGTTGCTCCGGATACTTTATTTGATCTGCGATTTATCGTTTGTTGTTGAAAAAAGCATATTCAGCTGTGTTTGTACTCTTGAAACAGCTAGTCACTAGTCAATTAAAAGGCGAAAATCCATTGTTTTGTTTACACAGCCATTTATTAACCAAAACTTTTAATAGTAATATCAAACATACTAGATTAAAAAATTATTAAACCATCTTTTAACCATCATATCTTTATATTGACGAAATTCAACCAAATCATAATCATTGGTTTCACTCGCAATTTTTGTGATAG
Organism: Zancudomyces culisetae; assembly: GCA_001969505.1. Taxonomy (NCBI): domain Eukaryota; kingdom Fungi; phylum Kickxellomycota; class Harpellomycetes; order Harpellales; family Legeriomycetaceae; genus Zancudomyces; species Zancudomyces culisetae. The sequence continues at coordinate 67,623 of LSSK01000001.1, read as the reverse complement.
ATCCGATATAATAATCCGCATTGGTTCTATGTTTCATCAACAACTTGACCATATCTATATTTCTGCAGCGACATGTCTCCCAAATCCCAAAATTTCTATTTGGTACCAGGTTAGAATCTTTTTCAAATAGTAGTTTTAACTTTTCAAGATTTTTGTTTTTAAATGGAATTTGAAGCAGGTAGGGGTTATCTCTAACGCTAGGGTAACAATCCAACAATAATGAGAGAGTCTCAATGTTGTCTAGCTTGGAATACTTTAATCAGTCTGAAATTTTGTGCATTTTTGTACTATATATAAGCAGTAGTCTGATAGTTCCATCGTTTTTAGACACCAGTGTTATGTTTAGAATACCAGCGTTTTATTTAATCTCTATTCCATTTTCCAAAACTACCTTCACTACTCCAGTGCTTTCCAATTAGACCGAAAGACTTGGTATTTTGAAATTATAATAGGTATTTATTGTGTAGGGTAGAATTAGTTTGAGAAGTTCAACACTGGTAACTACAATCGTCGCCTTTATTACATTCAATAAATCGCTATTCTGGATAGGTTCATCATTTTCAACTAAGACTTTAGTAATGCTACAATAACCAAAACGGTTAGGGTCTTCATGATTCCAAAGAGTGCAATCTGTTAATTATTTTTCTTTTTCTTTTTTTTACATTTGTGTCGTTCTTTGTTTCCAATACTCACAAACCACTTTAATATTCAAAAATACACTTTACCAACTCAGTATTCTTAACTACACATTCATATTATAATTGATGATGATAAACACAATTTATCAGTGCATCATTATTCAAGAGATATTTTAGGACGCCTTTAAGTCCCAATATACACACAAACCTGACTCCATCATGTTCTAGATCACTCAAACCTTCTCCATCATCTTCAAAGATTTAACCATATTAAAATTGCTCAATAACATCTCATGTTAATAAATTCATGCCCAGGGTATTTGGGTGTTACACCATCATACCTTACTCAATGCTTCAACAATTTAATTATATCTGATTTGTATGTCTTATCAAATCCACCTGATCCTCGCTTTAACTTTGAATCATTACTGATAAATTAATCAACCTAGTATAGCTTACCCGATTTAATTACTGTTCTCAAAATAAGACTTTCAGTTAAATTGATATCTAATCTATATTCTATTATAAGCTTCAGAATTTTAAAGATTTGGTTCATCAACTTCGATTTTACTAGCTCGTAGTATTCATTCTTCAACATCTCGATATGTTTTTTGTATCCGGATGCTCATACCTGGTTGTATTCGATATTTTTTAATGTATTTTGTAGATTATTTTCAACAATATAGTCAACAATTTATATTAATATTTCATAAAAAGTATTGAATATCATTTGTACAGCTATAAAAACTAAACTCCTCGCAATATGAACAGTCGTAGCTGGGGATTTTGTATTCTTTGAATTGATAGTTACCCCTACATCTATGTATAAATCCACATTTCGTATAAATTTATTAAATTCAGAATTACTATTAGTATAAACTTAGCTAAAATTCTTGCGGATATGAATAAGAAATAGAATTACCTTATTGGATTTTAGTCTCGTTCCGACCGTGACCGCGCTTCCCAAGACTTTGAAATTAGCCTTATTTAAACTGGAGAGCTTTAATAGATGTCATTGAGTCAGCGTCCGATGTGCATAATAGTTTCTAGAGTGACAGAGAGGACTTGGTTAGATAAGTGTTGGATAGAATTTTTTTTGTAGTTTTATGTGGTATTTATTTAATGAATTCAGCTAACAAAAAAAAAAGAGTTTAGAACTACTACTTTTGTAAACCAATTTTGTCACTTTTTCAATATTTTCAGAGCCTACGTCCGCTTTGAAAAGTTTTTCTTTCACAAAAGACTCCTTACCATAGTATATTACTATACCAGATATGAGTTACTATTCATCATTAGAGCGTCTACTCTCTAGGTATTATAGTATTTCTTTTCTGTTAAAATAAGTTGAGTATACTGAACACACACCATGAATAAGTATACTCATATTATTTCTGAATGAGTACTACAAAACAATTTTAATAATTCCCGCAAATGTATCATAGTCAATATTAGCATTTTGAATTTCTTCATCATTAGTATTAATACTTATTTTGATTTTCATATGCAAAATTCTTTGTAGTAGTTAGAGGCTAAAAATTGGTATACCCCAAAAAAAGCACCCAGATAGACGAAAAACCACACCTTTACTATCGATATATCTGACTTCACCCTGAATATTCTCAGATAACTCTCGTGGAAGCTTGATATTGCTAGAGCAGAGATCTATCAACGCTGCGACATGCTCCCTCACAAGACCTATATACAGTTGATTTAATAATCCTTCTGGAATTAAATCTGTAGCTACTAGTGGCCTGATATAAAGACACTTTGATATCATAATGTCTATTATTTCTCTTTGTGATTCATTCTCTTCCGAGAACACGTTGCTGATGTCAATGTCTAAGTATTCATCTTTGTTCATAAATACAGTACCCTTATATATAACAGTTGATTTATTTATGTCAATCACTACATACATCTTAAACAGTAGTTTTAGTATCTCCCCCCATCTAAAAGCTACTGCAAGATCTAAAGCACATTTGTAGAGCAGATTCTTGATTTTTCCCAAAACCAGCCTTCTGATGGCTTCACTTGTATTTATTTTTGTGTATTTCTTAAAGATGTTTATCAATCTCTGACTGGTGATATCTTTTGTGTTTGATAAAGAATATTGGATAATGTACTTGCTAATAGTGTTCAGCTGCTGCGAAGCATGATACATATTTCTGTTCAAAAGCGACACACAGGGATTTTCAGCATATACAAAGATTTCTGACATGATGCTTGTTGGAAGTTTGTTGAAAATACTGCTATTATTATTGCCATCCATTGTGTAGTGATCTGAATATCTTTTTATTTTCCCTTGAAGCTTACCTTGTTTGTGATGGTATTAATAATACGATAAGATTGAAAAGCCACAGGGTAATGCAATCGTGTTAGTTTTATGATCTTTTCCTGTTTTTATATCGATTTATTGAATTATTAAACCTGTATGAAGGTTTTGTAAAAAGTTTTGAGTTTAAAGCTAGTAATTGATTATGTATATCTTCGGTATGTACTTTTTAATGTAGTTATTACCTTTAACTTTCTTATTCACTAAACTAAATGTTTATATGTAAATTATTCTAGAGAAAAACCTACTTCAAAAGATTTTAAAATTTTGGTTTTTTCCGTTCGTTTCCTTTACTGACTATTATATACCCCTAGTACTACATAATAAAACTTCATAGTAAATACATCAGTTCCACAGTAAAACAAATTTTCAGTGAGTATAGGGTGTATATTCTAATTTGGGCTATAACTTGTTTTGATGTACATTTCATCGGCATTATTAGTAATATTTTCTATAGGGGTTTATTAGCTTTTGATGTTCTTGGAAATTTCCTATTTTGGTTTTTCTAAAGAAATAATATCGAGTTTTTTATATATTGGAGTGAAAAGCATGAAGGATCAATTTTTGGAAAAAACGATTTTGATTGGTATTTTAACTGTACAATTCAAAGCACATAAAGGATAAACCATAATCAACATCAAAACGTATAATAAACTATGAGAGCATTAGTATAGGACAATTATGTACACATTTACCAACTAGGTATAAATGTCAGGAATGGTAAATTGGTACAAGAAAAATAGAAGAATTATAAATATTAAAGTGGAAAACACGGCCTTAAAATGCCCAGCTTAGTTAAATTTTAATTCTCTATTTAGTACAAACCTGATTATCGCTTAAATGGCAACCGAATGAAGTGTGGTTATTTTATTTTACTCTACAACCTAAACTCCTCCAAAAAATAAAACCACATAGAGTTTTAAACGCAACTGCTTGCAAAAAACCAATTCAAAATCAGCCTACCTCCGGCCATGTACAAGCTTGGAGTTTTGTTATTAAATATGTAAAGAATATCTGCAAGAATCCGTATTACTCTGCAGCTAGTTAAAAAAAATATTGAGAATATTTAATTACTCCATTTTTTTCACTTGTCCAACCATAATCGAATAATAATTTATTATTTATGAATCTGTTTATAATTTCTACTTTAACACATTATTTTAGATCTAAACTTGATAAACCCGGAACTAGAATAATAGTATACCAACAAAAGTCTATTCGAACTTAGTGAAAATCCTTCCGTAAGACAAAAACATATACTTTATTATGTTTCAAAGCGACCTATTACGAAAATTTAATAAACTAAAACCTGTAGAAAAATCAATTTCCTTTGGAAAGTAAAAACCTGATACTTTCAATTAAAACTAATGTATGAAGTGAAATTACCAAATTAAGAGCGAAAAATTTAATTTTCAGTTCACAGAAGTATTTCATACAAATTACATGAGTGTTAGTTTAGGAGCCAACGCACTTTTTTTTAGAATGGAGTGCTGTTCAATTTTTTAATAAATTGTTATATCGATTAAATATAAATAGGCTTCAGAACCCACGAGATCGTATTTTTACTAATAAGACTGCTTTAAATAAAATATTATGATCAAGAACCATTTGGCCAAACAAAAATAACTCAAGAATTACCTATTTGGATTTAAGGAAACAAGCAAACCTGAGGACAAAATTTTGAATATCTGATGCAAGCCTTTTCTTAACAATATGCCAAAACGTGATGATAATTTTGACGCTTCTCACCGGACTGGAGTAGGACTAAATATTGAAGTGGGAGCTAGTGGCAGTGAGCGTCAAATCCGTGGTAATTCACAAAATGATATTTACAATTTAGAACGCACTAACTTTGAGGCTGACATAGGTTGTGTCGGAAATTCAATACAAAGAAAAGGAGACTTTCAAGAGTATCAAAATGAATCTAACATGACTGGGTCATGTTGTGGTAGGAATGCGGTAATATATTCAACAATACCGAGTCCAAAAAATGCGGCATGTGTGGATAACGATAGTACTATTGCTTTTTCAATACTCAATAGTCTTGATAATGGAGGTTCTACGGGAACTAACGGTTATAACTACGGGTTTTGCGAAGTTATGTTTGATAAAACATATGACCGCTTCGGACTTGTGTATTCCATATTATTTATTATTTTATTAATCTGTATTGTTTTGGTAATTTTGCTACTGAATTATACTTAATAAGATTCATTTTTGATGGCCATTATAATTTTTACTTTTTGGTAACACTTCAGCTTTTTTCGATAAATGTCTTTACTGTCATTACTTTTACTAATTCTCCAACGGTACTTACTTGATGTTGTGTGTGCTATTATCATTATATTGTACTTTTGTTAATTATCTTTTTACTTTATACAAGTTATTTTGTTGTATTTATAACCAAATACTATATTTACAAAGGCAAGGTAATTAGGACCCAACCTCAGATTTCACTAATATTCTCAAACCGGCTATTCACGAATAATTGAAACATTTCTAGTCAAAGCTCTGAATGGGGTTTGACTGTTTTTTTTTGAATACCTTTTACTAGCTCAATTTCGGTTTATACCGATCTCAATATATCTAAAAAATTGTTATCTTCAACATTACTTTCATAATACTTGCATTGGATAAAGTGTTTACTACAACGATTTATAATGATTGGGACAATTTCAATATTAAAATTGAACTTAACTAACCACTATTCTTACCTTGATTCATCTTCAAAATTTAATCTACAAATTACTGGATTTTCTAAATATTAATACATCTTCCATATAATCATAAAAATAACCAATTAGAGGGGGGATGGTTGCAATAATCATTTTATTTCTCGCTTTGTATTTATAGTTAGTGAAAATATATTATGGTAAATGTTGAATATCAAGCTACTATCAGTTATAAATCAGTAGTGTTAAGTCGTGTGTATTCGCATGTAGATACGAATTCAACAAAATCAAATAATTATTTTATTTACTTCATAAACAAGCAACTAAAAATTAAAAACTGAAAAATACAATTAAAAATGATATTAGATAGTAAATCAACCACAGAGATAAAAACAAACTGAATATGATAACGAATGTAAGAACATAACTACAAGCAAGAAAAAAGTAAAACAAGAATGAAACATAGGTTAATTATATATAGCTATTAGTTGTTTTGTCGAAATACTATTTATAAACAAAAATAGACTATAGAGGGTTTTTTATCTCTTATAACAGTTTTAAGATAGAATAATAAGGTAAATAAATAGTAATTGTGAACAGAAGTTTTTTAGGAGTAGTGCTACGGCTAGTCATAAATACAACTTTAAAAAATAACAAAAATAGCTATTAAAATCTCACAACTAACATGTCAGGCTTCATGAGTAAAATACGAACCACGTTGATTCTGGCTGCTAGAGATGAGGGTCGATACTCATCTGATAGTGATCCATTTGCTGACATTTGGATTATGTGTTTTTACAACTGTAGAACCCGTCAAAGGATGGGGTTATGCCCAATCCCATCCAACAAAGTTTATGGAAAAATTATTATTACTAAATAAAGATTAAACTTGATAATAATTTATAACAAATGCGAATACTTTAGAAATCTACTCATTACAATGCTTCTAATTTTAACTTTGACAGTATTTATTTCGTTTTAAAGACACTTTCTATTTAGTGGCTTTGCTGGAATAAGTACAATATTTACCAAGGTGGTTGAATATATTTATACCTTATTACGATTTTAATTTTAGTACCGCTGTAAGTTAATTGCGCCTTGAGAATATTAGCTATTAAAAAATTTTTATCAACAACATAAAGAATTACATAATACTTTCTAAAAATAGAAAAGTCATTAAAAGACTATCACTATCAACTGCTGCTGCGAAGACAACAAGGTAATGAATACCGAACTATTATAATACATAGGTTAAGGAAATAGTTAGTTGGTAGCTTTTTTGCGGGGAAGATCTAGTTTTATAGTAACACCTAAATGCACAATAGTTATCATCATATCAACACGTGGTCATTTACCACTCAAATACCTACAACTCTATTTATTTGATTTGGTAACTCCAGCTCATTAAAAATTATATTACATTTGCAGTAAATATTATGTAATAAGAATAAATAATAATAATTCTTCAAGAAATATGAGCTTATAAAAAGCGAGAAAATTGCGCTTATGATAAAAATTTTTAAATCATCTTGTAATATTCGCAATAAAAACAGAGTTAGTACTATTCGCAATTTATCAGGTGCATTAGAAATCTGTAAAACTGAAAATGTCTCGGCCCCGCAAATACTCAAAAAATTTGACCCTTTACTTCCTTTTTTCCCGACGAGAGATTAATGTTGATCATTTTAGATTGGCGAATAATTACAAATCTGTTCAAACCTAAAATTGACATTGACTAGACCATTACAAATAAAAGTATCATGTATCTAACAATAAAAGGGAGCATTGTAAAATAAGAGTAGCAGCTCCGAGTTGTGAACCTTTGGGAAGTGAAGCTTCACTATTTGATTTCATAATAGCACCTTGCTATAAATAGTTAGAGTAATAATAGACTCATGTTCTAAATCAGAGTACAATAGATTCATGTTCTATATCAGAGTATTATAGCTATCACACAGTGCATTATATCTTTACGTTTATGATACTCTTAGCTTACCTAATAATTGAGGAATTCGATTCAACTTGTTATCAAGTTATTTTAGACCGAAAGGTTTGTGTAAAACGCTCACCCAAAAATAGAAACAGATCAGAATTGAGTATTATGGATGCCGAAGTAATAGCTTTAGGGATCAATTTCATATGTTTCTTTTTAGATATTAATTCTGGACTATTTTAATAATATCTTTGTTGAGAAAATAAAACAGTGATATTTATATGTAAGCATCTAGATAAAGTGATTACTCACCCAATACCCATTAACAACCAGACAAATTTATATTTATGAAAACAGAAAACAGTTAAGATTGGTTTGTAATTGATGAGCTTAGTTTACATATTTTTAAAGATCTATATATAGGTATCAGCAATTATACATATACCTACGTTTAGAAAAATAAGTAAAACTCGCATTACCAATATAGACTGTACCTAGATTCATTATATTGGCTAAAACAACAAAAAAGAGTATTGCGAATGGCATGTAATTAATAATAGGGAGTACTTCACATATAGTTGTAGCTGCGATAGAGGGCATAATAATAATAATACCAAAGCGATAGTCCTACACAATACTAAACATATTTTATATTAATATGACTAGGGAAATATCCGATTGTCTCTGAAAAGTATAAAAGGCAATACTTTTTCGATATTAAAAAAAACTATATTGTATTCAATAATAATTTAACATTTCGTATTAGAATTGAAAAAGAAATACAAAAACCGAAAATGATCAAGTCAACAACACTCAGCATTCTCAGCATTTTAAGCATCCTTGTATTTAGCTCAGCCTTACCACAAAGTGCACAAAACCAAACTTTGCAAACTGTGGATGAAAACAGAGATCTAGAACTGACCACAAACTCACATGCATCCAGAAATGATAATATGATAGTTCAACTGTTCCGTGCCGGTTCCGGTCTTAGTGATCCACTCGCTGTCGGTCGCGCTCCTAGTCAACCACAGGGTACTTTCGATATCATGCCAAATAGGTGCTACGCATCACCGGCGTTTGCAGCTATAACAATGGGAGGCAGAAATATTAACAAAGGCACATTCTTAGCCTGCAGAGAGGCAAATTGTGGAGGTATCTGTTATGTCCATGATATGAGGCTAGGAAATTCGATTAATGAGTTATGGTATGTTTTCGGTCGACGTCATGCAGTATCTTATATTTGGACTACCTCATAAGATTGAATACCAATGTGGCATTTATAATGGCATGATTCTACTCCAAATTTGATCAGTTTCATTTCTGTTTAGTTCTATTTTATTAATAATTATAATTAAATTTTATAATTATTTAAAGTAAAGGTTTTTAACAAGAGATGTTCAAAGTTAATTTTTTACATTTTTTCAACAATCTTAGCAATAAACACACTTAAAAAATAAATAAAAACAAGCTGAAATAAAACTTTTAATATAAATACCTTTCAGCAGTACAATAATAAAATATTTTAATTGTTTGTTTACTAATCGGTCAAATAGATAAATATAAATATGGAGCAGCATTTAAACTTGCTTGTGCAAAATCTGATAGTAATTTAATAAAATTGAATTGTAGAATTAGAAATAATCTATTGATTAGTACAATATAGAGAGTTTCGTGTGTACTCGAGTTTAGTGTGTGCCGTGTGTTCTAGTGTGTTCTGTGTTATAAGACCTAAATGATACAATTTCTTGGGAAACTATAAAATTACAGAAAGTTATTAATATGTGAATAATGAATTTGATGTTATGTATGATGATAACAATCAAAAATAGGAATTGTATTTCCGATCACATAATTAATCAAGTAATCAGATCAAAAATCAAATAGAAAAATTTCAAAATGCAATAACAGAAAAAGAATATATTAGTAATAGTATATATCAAATACAATAAGAGTAGAAATACGAGTATGGGAAATGAGACAGAGTATGAGGATAATAACAAGGCTAAATAAAAGTAATAACAGATATAGTAGACATTAATAGGAATAGTTTTATAATAGTTTTAACAATAGCAATTAACATATTTAAAAGAAAAAGAGATCTCATTAGGAGTATCTTAGCTCTTTTAGTAGTTTTAAAGTATACAGTATACAAGAAATTTAATAAGATTGAACAAGTAATTTGTTTGAAACAGGTTGATTATAAGTCAAGTTAAAAGAATAGTGCTAAGGCTAATATTTAAAAAAGTAAGAGTTTATTTTAAAAAACTAAAATTACAATGTCAGGTCTGATTAAGCAACTCCGTTCGGCAATCATCCAACAGTTTCAGGATAATGGCCGCTACTCTTCCGATGGTGCCAGATCAGGTGTTTCGTCCATGGATGTAGAACCTGGGCCCTCACATGGCCCATTGGCTCAACTAGGAGATATAGTTCAACATAAGTTTCTAACCATGGGAAACTCGACTAAGGAGTGTGAATTGCCTGGTTGGATTTGACATCTTTTTTCACCTATTACCTGACTGTGAATATAAAGGTTAAATAAATATTTACTATCATATGAAATTTGTAAACGAACTCTAACAAACGTTCTCTCTCAAAAAGACATCACTGCAAAAACCTGAAACTTATCTTAATAACTTTATCTAAGTTTTTTTAAAAGTTTTAATTGATGGCTAAGTGGTAAATTTTACTTTACTAATAAGAATGTTTATCACTGAAAAATAATGTATATGTTAATCTTTTTATAGAGGGAAAAGATAGAGGGAAGGGAAAGAAAGAGGAGAAAGTAAATTCTGTTTAGTTGGAAAGCAGGAGTATTTTTTTCGAAAGCGTCCTCCGTTGTGAGCATACTTCTTATAATTATTAGAAGCAAAGAGGAAAAAATAAAGAAACTCGATACCACATGCCTGTGGTTTGGTAGACACAACATTCTAAAGAGAAAGACAGTTTATTAGCCAATATTTTTTTGTTTTTTGCAGCTTGGATGTAGGTAAAAACACTTATCACATAGCATGGATGCAAGAGGTGAAAAATAACATCAACGAGCGAAAGCTTGGGGTTATTTCGGGTTTTAAGTCGTAAGCCGTTGTTATATTGTTCGAACTATTCTAGCAAGAAGGTTTAAACTCTTTACAGAGATAAAAAAGTCAGCTAGTCTTTCTATAGGCTTACACAATTAGCTGTTGTACTTATTTTTTTCTTTATTGGAGTGCTTTTTTAACTGACGAATACTTTGGGTAAAGAAAGGAATTACAAAAGAGGAAGTAAACATAAGAGTGAAAGGCTTTTAACTATAAAACTACTAGCAGGGTTATAGAGAATAGCGAGGCAATAGGGCGAGTGAATGCCCCAGTATTTCTTTTGAGATAGTTTCATGTTATTGCTAAGAGCTGCACACTATTGTTAAGGGCTAAATGCTATTTTGATGTTCATAATTAGTAAAAAAAGTACTGGGTTTGTACGGGGGGAGGAAATAAACCAAGTTTCTCAGCAAACTTCGTACCTAAACCATTAAACCACTATTAAGGGGATGTTTCGGCGACCTGCAAAATTAAATTTTCAGTTCTTATTTTAGTTATATATGAAAGTCTTAAGTTTTTAAGTTCCGCAAATAATTGGTTTTCCAACAGACTTTGAATCTTATCCATTTTCATGTATAGGTCGCATTGAAACCTAAGAAAATACGATAGGTTTTTAAAATGGAAATATTTTCGCTAAGTTCTAAACAGCCATTCAAAAACCTCAGACACAAAAAACAGAATCACCCATCAAGTGTCTTTGTGTGTTCAAAAGTTAAGCTTAATAAGTTCTAAGATTCCGTAAGTATGTTACGTGGCTTGTATGTTCTTCTTGTTCTACATAGCGAACATATGGAGAAAAAGGCAAACGTAAAAGTGGTGACATCTTAGTGCAAGCTGAGATCATGCTAGGTTTGGCTGTTGAGCATATCCCAACTTTTAGTGGGCGCGTGTAAAAAATAAAATAGCCTATGGTGCTACATTCAACGGAATTTGTAACTTGTACTGCGATTTTTGTAAGAGCCACATGTTCTTATGTAGCTAAAAAACCCATATTCTATTTTTTACCTAGCCAATCCCACTCTTCCACTCTTCCACTTTTTAAGAAGGCTTATTCTCCTTTTCATCGATTCAAGATAACTGCTCTGCTTTGACAGATTCAACTTTAGATACCTCTTTGATGCCACACACAATTAGTTGTTTGATAGCTTCTGCCCCTTTAATGTCATATGTTTCCTTGAACTCTTAACTCTTATTTAGCACCAGGACCGTATTATTTTCAATCAAAAGCCTCCGAAATCTTTGCATCGCTATTGATTCAACCCCCAATAGCCATGTCACTAAAAGTTAACATGTTTAATAATATCAACATCAATTATTAATTTCAGGATCTCCAGGTTGTTGTTTTTGCATGAATAAAGATTGTTCTTGTGTGAGCAGAGGGCAATTTTCTCAACACTTTTAAACATAATACCGCCTTTCAAAACCAACATATGTTTCTCCGTCAATTTTATTGATGGCTGATCCGGGTGAATATGTACCACTACCAATCTCAGGACTACAGATCAACATTAATTGAACGCTTCGATGTAACTTAGACTAAAGTTGATTGCTAAAAAAGCACCGATCACTGCCTGCATTTATATCATCACAATAAAAACCACACATTTCGATGCTTTATTCTCAAAGTGCTATACCCACAATACCGGTTCTATTGTTAACGCTTTACCAATATCCTCTTCAAGACAAGTTTTACCACCTCGATTTTTTTGAATTTTATGACGGTTCTCAAAGTTTTATGATCGCTATTTAGTCCGATTTTTTAAGCCAGTAGTAGTTTGCGCTATTTCAATGTTAGCTACTAAAACTTTCACCTCGATGCCATCTAAAAAATTGTTATCCTGTACTGGATTGTTTTTTTTGACTAAGGTTTTAATAGCCGTGTATTATCCAGAATAAGCGGTGTCTTTATGATCCAAACAAGAGACAGTTTCTAACGTTTTTTTCTATATATTTATGTTATTCTTTACCTTCTAGCACTATCAGACCACAGAAGTATCTAGGAGCTATGTTTATCAATTTAAGTTTTCTGTTGTATTCACGTACTATAGTTGATAATGATTAAAACTATTTGCCACGGAATCGTTATTCAAAAAGTGTTTTAATGATCTTGTGAGACCCAAATTATATGGGATCCAGATATTATTCCGTTCTGGATAATTCAAATAATCTTTCTTTTACAAGCAATTTAACAGTTTTAACTTCTATTAGCAAACACGTCATACTGGTGCGACCATATGCTGGACTTTCGGATACTTCATCATCACACCTCATCTAGTATTCTAGCATCCCAACTATAGTTTGATTACTTTTTCAAGCTCATAGAATCATCTTTCATACGAATTAACACTTGCCTCATATCCTATCGGTAGTAATACAATTTCAAAGCTTTGGTTAACCAGTTCTAATTTTGTTATCTTTTTATGCGTATCGTGCACCATATTAGCCTTTACTTTGTGAAGTATATAGATAGTTCCACCATATTCAATGTCGTTGTATGTGCCATGTGAATTTGCCTCAACAATGTAATCAAGTATCTCGCAGGATGGGAAAACCAGTCGCAAAAAATGGCTACTATCCATAACTAAAAGGAGAATAGAAATAATACTCCTAGTCGAGCTAAACGCAACAGATTTCTTGAACGTAGTCCTATTAATGTTGATTAATTATCCTTGATAGTTTGAAAGTATAAAAACTCATTTTTTATTAACTCCTAACGGATATAAAGCCTCCAACAGGATGGGTATGGGTTGGTTAGATATTACATGTATATTTATATAATAGTTCATTTTAAATGTTTTATGTTATATTTATTCACTCAATTCACTTTGCAAGAAAAAATATAAATTCAAAACTATTACCAAACATATATATTGATTCAACTCACTAATGTTGAAAAATTGATGCTATTCTCAAGCTATTTACACATCCATTTTATTCTACCTTTACAACATTTTTGAAAATCGTATAGCTATGATATCCAGGAAATACTTCTGAATGCAACACGCGCCCAACTAGGCGTGACTGGCTTATGGCCTGATTGATATGATATTTCCCGTATTTTACCTGCTGTTATCTTTGCAGCTTTGTGATAAAATTCAATAAAGCTTATAACTAAACCCTATCATTTTACCATTGAATATTAGTTATACAATACAATATAGTACGATATATATATATGGCAACTTCAAGAGCTTTTTCCCTACCTAGTTGTTCAGCTAATAAACGTGGCTTCTTGCCTCATCAAGGTGTCCAGATGTTGAATAGTAGCCTACTTTAGTTACAGGATCAGCTTTTTTTGTGACAGTCTTAGCGCTTTCATTGCTTTTGATGCTTTCTGCAACGTTTTTTACAGTATTTTCGGAATCAATACTCTTTTTGGAGTTTTTTCCCAATCCACAAAGGAGATCCATTTTTTATTTAATGTTTTGAAAGTGTTATTTGTTGTTTCAATTATAGTGATAACTATACTATCGATATTTTCTAAACTAGATCAATGATTTATTTTAGTGACTTTTCTAGAAACTGGTCAAGTATTTATACTAAAATATTGCTTGGCTTGCATTCATAAACATAAAAGTACAGTAAATCCGCAGTTTACGGTTTATTAAAGTCGAATATTTTATCAAGTCGTTCTTTTCAATGTCATTAACATCTCACAATTGTAAGGAAATCTCATATACCAAAAAAAAAGGCACGATAACAGTTTTATGATATGCTGACTAATTATGATACCTCGTATTCTGAATAAAAAACCAAAAAATAAAATAAAAGGTCAGTGTTCTAAAAAAACAAAAGTTGTAATCATTGCGGAAATCTTCTAAAGATAGCTGGTACTAAATGCTATGACCCGAACCACTACTTCAAATTACCAAACTAATAGATTTTTTTATTTCCACGTTATACTATCTTTGTGATGTGTTATGTGCACAAAATTACAGCACTTAATTTCACTAGAAATTGTGGATATGCTCTGATTCACAAATAGTTAATTTTTTAAATCAGAATTTTTTAATTTCTTTAAACGAGCTGAAATAATGCGTCATTTAAAAATAATAAACATATTGATACACCTCATATACCTGTTTCTGCGCAGAGATTAGTAGCCAATTGTGGGATCAGTAATCCTATTTAAATAATAGAAAGGAGTCGAGTTTTTTTATCGATATATTCAGTTGCTAATAAATGCTGAAAAAAATCCTGCAAAATATCAATAATAAGGTCCAGTTTTACCTCACACAGTAAGGATTCATACTTACAATACATTATTTCAGAGAAAACAATTCACTATTACGGTTTTTGTTGATAATCAGGATAAATTATTCTAATCAGAATGCTATGGAAGAAAGTGTCAGAATTACTTTTGAGGGATAGCTAGATTTCCCTATTTTTAGTAGCGCATTGTGAAATAATACAATCCGCAGCAAAATTAAACTGTTGAGAGAAAATTTGTGATTCCATCACAATCTGAGTTTAATCGTGTTTTTAAGGTAACCTATGAGACCATATAACAGGTTAGTTGAATTCGAATTGAAGTTGGAAATTTATAACCCGAAACCAGTGAATTCTGAAAAAACTCTTGATGCTAATTTTTGTTTTATCTTTTTTATCAACACTTAAAACAATGAAAAAAGTGTACTTCAATAACTTTATTACACGCGTATGTAGTTTGAAACCCTGGAGACGTGAGTTAAAGTCAATAGCTGTTGCAGAAAATTGACTAATATGATTTTTCAGAGTTGTCTAATCTATAGTATGAGTATTGTGTTATTTGAATAGTTAAGCTGGTGTTTTCAAATCGGTCAATGGTATGTTGAGTATTTTTGATACCTTAGTTACTAGTTCAAGTTGATTATGGCTACATGTTGTTTTTTTCGATTTTCAGCTGCCAAAGTAGCTGAACTGTCTGCTTTATCTTAAATGTATTTAGCAGTATCACAAATTATACAAATAAAGCCGATTTTTTTTACTAAGAGTAATTTGAATAAATGACCATTTTTACAGCTATTCCGGCTTGTAATAATCCAAAACCGAAAGACGCTTAAAATCTGGATGTTGGAATAAATATAGTTTTTTGTAATCGAATAACGGATAGATTCTATAATGTAGTATGCTACATTTAATGTTGATTTGAACCCCTCAGCATAGTAAGTTATTTAGTACTTTTTAGATAATAGGTAAAATTGCGTATATGTGACTTTTAATATTTTCTGAGCCTGAGTTAAGCTTGAAAACGCAAGATGCAAGTGATAATTTAAATCAACCACTTCTATTAAAACTCTTACATTTGTCAGTAGAAAAAACTCGTAAAGAGGAGTATATCTAGAATTTGAACCACCATTTCAACTTTACCGTTTCTAGAATAGTATAAATATATTCATGGTAAGTTACATTCAGTTTATTATTTATATTCCTGTCATACATGTATACAGTATCAGTCTAAGGCAATATATTAGTCAAAAATTTAATCCCAGCGTGTTTTTCACTTTTCGGCTACTCAATGTGAATGTCAGAATGTTTTCAGTCTGTTTTAAAACACCACCGACTTTTTTATCTAAAAATTTTACACTGAAGGGACTATATAAAGTATACTATCCAGATTTAAATTATCTGTTGAACCATTTTCTAATTTTTACTCGGCATTCTGTAATAAGCAAAATTTCTTTACTCGTAACTCGTAAAGTTTGTCTACTATATGAATAATCCGACTTTATTCTATAAGATAGCGGTACATCTCAGTGAAAAAAAGACTTATTTATGATAAGTAAAGTTTCCAAAGGCATTAGACTGTGACAGGAAACACCAAAGTTTACTATTCACACAACAAAAGGTCAGCATTTCTTCAACAGTTTAGTTTGATATAGTAATATGATTTCTATACATAGTAAGAATTTTAAATCAAATATTTTGCACATTTTATGCAAGATAGTTTATAAACTATACATCAATGTTATGTGAGTTCATCAAGAAACTAATTTCTAAATTGAACAGTATAGAATGACAACATTTTATTGAACGGATTGCAATTATAACACAAGATATCAACTCGGAAACATGGGTATGTACCAATGCATTGAGTAATGATTTTGACTTTTTGTTTGTGTATATTCCATAAACGGGCTTTTGTCCATTATTTTAAAGTGGCAGTATTAAATAGCTATAATCAAGTCATCTTTTATTTCGGGCTTTTCTTGGTAATTTTTGGGCTTTTCTTTTGGTAGTTTTTGGGCTTTTCTTTTGCTGGTTTTTGGGACTTTTCTTTTGGTGGTTTTTGGGACCTCTCATGTGATAGTTTTTGAGCCTTCACGTGGTAGTTTTTACTGGAGCAAATCAACAATAAATGGACGTAAAAAATAATAACGTCTTTTATTACCTCCAATTGCAAATAAAGCAGTACTAGTTGGGAAAAGACATCCATCAAATGTTTTTTTTACCTGACGATGGTCATATTCACACTGTTTTATTTGGGTATCATGCGTATTTGTTTATTTCTTTTAGTCATTTTTTTACACCATTTGACGGATCATAGTAGAATACACCTATTTACATATTTATCATAAGCAAATCTAAAGTTTTGAAATTTTTATTTTTAGCCAGGTATTATTGTTGTACTAGTAAATACAATTCTCATAAAAACTATAAAATGGTGTTTATAAAGATCGTATGGAGTCACAACTGAAATGTTTTTCTTTGTGTCGTTACTTCCGCGCTAATACAACACATCTTCACTAAACTATAGTACACATACCTTGCAGTCAAATTTATTTACATACTTGTGATATGGATAAAGAAAAAGAGATCGAGAATTTATCACGTGCTCTAAAAACAGAGCTAGTTGCAGGCCAAAGAAGAGTGATAAGGGGTGGGATTTCAAATGTCATTCAGGGTGAGAGTGACCGCGCAAATTCACTACAAATTCAAGATGAAGGGTTAAGGGGAAATCCTGTCTTAAGTACCAACATCGATTCCACTTCAACAGAAGGGTCGTTGGCCGAGTTAAACTGCAATCAACAAGATCTTGAGGTGGGTTCCAATCAAAATGATGCTGACATTGCACATACAAGTACCACCCTAGCAGAGTATGAAAGTTTTATCCATCAGCAGAATCTTGAACGGAGTAAAAACTTGGAAAAATTTACAAACAAAGACAGTAGCTTGAGCACCAGAATTTACAAGCCAATAAATTTAGTTCAACAACCAAGGAAGGATAATTTTTGAATTGACAGCTCCTCCCTTTCCAACACGGCTTTTGAAGGCGGTTACATATTTTATTAATTTGGTTATTTACGCCAATTCGCAACCTAACTACTCTAGCTACTATTTTGACGTTTTTTGTCAAGTTAATGTGAAATGGTCGGCTACAGGATACTAGTTTTCCATTATATACTTAAACTGCTCTAGTAGAGCATCTTGCGGGCTATTAAATAATTGCTTTAAATTAGTAATATTTTATTTTTGAAAAATAAAGTTCATCATTCATGAGTATTTCTCAAATAATGGTTAAACTTTTTTTTTAAAAAAAAAACCAAACTTACTTTAACTTGCTTCTAAGCTCTGATGATGCATCTAGCGCTGTTCGCAGTACTTGTTCTGGAATCCCAGCCATTCTTGCAATAAATACTCCATAGCTGTCTGAGTATACCACACCATCTACCAACTTGTACAAGAAGACAACGTCTTCGGGATTATATGAGCAGCCCGACAAAGATGAATGCTTATCAACCTGCAAACTTGATTGATGATCAGGATCATGTCCTTTAGGATGTGTCGTAGCACACTTGGGGACTACGTTTGGAGAAGATCTGGAAGTAACAAATGACATGTGACACACACTCACCTGTCCGTAAAGAGGATTTTCGTAGTAGAATCTGGCAATTTGTGAAAAATGTGTTGCAAAAACCACCAGTGGCTTGTAGCGGTATATGTCTAAAAGATAGGTGAGAACGGAGCTTGCTATTGCGTATCCATCTACAGAACTAGTGCCTCTTCCTAGCTCATCCAAAATTATCAAAGATTGTGAAGTTGCGTTTTTCAACGCATAGTTCGTTTCTTCCATCTCGACCATAAATGTGGATTTGGAGTTAAGAATGTCATCGTTTGCCCCTATTCTTGTAAATATCGCGTCCATTGGTGTTAATAAAGCCTGGTCATGCTCAGCTGGAATGTAACTGCCAATATGTGCCATTATCACAAGAGTGCATAGCGTGTTAATATAAGTTGATTTTCCCCCCATATTTGGACCGGTTAATATCAATGCTTGGGCATTATTTGTCTAAGTTATAATTTTAGATTCGATTGTAATATTGTATACTTAATTTGAGCTAGAGGGTATAAATTTTAATAGAAGACCAAATGCAAAACTTACGCTCAGCTCAACATCATTTGGAATAAAATTTATCCTGGACTCCAATAGAGGGTGTCGAGCACCCTTAATACTAATAATCGACTAATTATTCCCAGATAAAGTATGATTATAGCTCTGTTAAAAACAAAATTAACAAAATAAACCAAACATGATACGTATAATTACCTGGTTATCAACGCTTTCAGAAACCTTTGGTTTTGTATAACCAGGAAAAGATGCTACTGTGGAAAGTGAAAATAAGGCGTCCCAAACTCCAATGGTCTTTGCCAAGTCGCTTATTGTAGAATAGTGAGTGCAAATTTCGCTAATAATCGCATATTTATGCATTTGTTAAACTTCATAAAAAAGAATTTGAGTTGTTCGCAGAGTCGTGAATATAAATTATCAAACAAACCAAAGTTTTAAACATTTTTAAAATGAAAAACTTACCGACATATTCTATTAAATAATAACTTTGATTCAACCACCAGTGTTTCCTTGTGTCTATTTCGCGCTTTAATGGCACTAACAACTGCTGGAGCCTTAAACCTGTATGCAGTTTTTGTGGATGAAGCCTTTATCCAATTGTTGGGGATTGCGGCAAGTTTTGACTTTGTCACCTCCACAAGATACTATTTTGGTAAAACCAGTAGCCATGTATTAATATTTTCAATGGGGTGTATTTACTCAATGATTTACTGTTACCATCTAAATTTGGCTTGAAAACCAAAAGGTGAGTCCTTAAACGATAGTCATACTCTTACCTCTTCACCCAAAATAAATTTTGGAGTAAGCTGATAGCCCAGTACACCAACAACTTCAGAGTCCCAAACCGACTTTATATTATCTATTGCATGGTGATATTGATTGAGTTGAGTGTGATAGCAGTGTCCGTCAATTCCACAGCCCTCAATATTATGTGAAACAAACATATTTATCCAGTCAGACGACTTTGCTGCATTTTCATCCATAAAATCTAATAATTTAGATGAAATATTGTACAACCCCTCCCAGGCTTTAAAATTCGTTATTTGTTTTAATAGCAAATTATTTGTTTCTATGACATTATTCTCATCCATAACTTCCCCAATTATTCTCTTGAGAGTTTTTAGCAATTTTACAACTTCTATCGGCACCACTCTCGATACTTGAATTCTAAACAGCGCATTTTCAACATCAGTGCCTGTATTTTTTAAAACCCGTTTCACCTTGTTAACTATGGTAAATAGAGTGTGATCTTTATCGCTTTCGGTAGGTTGTTTGCTGGATGCTACTAAAATGGTTTCAATTATATCTTGTCGCTGAGAAATCAATGCAGGCGACGTCAGCGGTCTTGACAACCATTGGAATAGACGCCGCTTTCCCATTGGTGTTTTTGTGTGGTCCATAAAATCAAAAAGGCTTTCTGATTCGTCGTCAGCTTTAAATATGTAAAGCGACCTCATTGATTTAGAATCGAGTCTCATATACGCTTTTTCTCCAAAGTTTGTAAAAACCTTTTTATCACACCCATAGTCACTACAAAACAACCCCTCTAGCTTAAACTGTTTTAAATATCTAAATAGCATTTCTGCAGCACATGTAACCAAGGGTCCAATATCCTCTGCTACTTCTTGAATTGCCTTAAACGCACCAAGGCCATCAAGACCCGCAATTATGGCACTGATCGCTTCTTTTGTATTTAATTGTTTCATTGTTTCGATTCTGCAGCTTGAATTGTTAAATAAAGTACATTTTTTTGTAGATTCCTGGGAAAGAGTTGCTGATAGAATTAACTCTGCAGGTTGCAGATGAGCCAATGTCGCCTCCAATTCCATTCTCGAATATACATCAGTAAATTCGCTGACAATTATTTTTCCAATACTAAGATCCGCAGCCTATTTTCCCAGGATTTTTGTTATGAATAGCCACATACACTAAAAAATAAACTTGAAACGGAAGCGGGTTGTGCTGGGATTATTTTATACTTTTCTCATCCAAACAAAAAACCACATAAATAAAAAGTCAAAGAAACTTACGACAAGTCCAACTGTACAAACACCTTTCCTGATAGCATCAACAACACATACTATTGATCCTACTGTTTCATCACCGCCATTTTCGCTGATAAATGTACCTTTTGTATACACCTCACACAACGCCCTTTTAAACGGTCCACTTTTATTATCACCCACTTCCTTCAACGCCACAGTCTCGGTTTGTCTTACTATTCCTACCTTATAGCCGGCATAAACAAGTCTTCTAACATGTACCATTAGCCTATGTGTTGGAAAACTCGACGTCTTAAAATTTTGATTTTGGTTCTGTGTGCTATAAATGCCTAAAACCCTAGCTGCAATCTAAATATAATTCAGTGTACAATAATTTTAACCTATCATTATTGAGTATACACCTACGCAGAAATAAAATATACGCAATGAATCAAAAGTACGCATTTTTAAATGTAGCCCATTGAACAGTACCTCGGAATCTTCTCCAAACAATACGAATTTGTATCCAACTTCTACAACCAGCAGCTTGTCCTTGTTGCTACCTTTTATTTCTAAAAATTGTTTCTCCAACGGTGTGAATTTCCCGTCACACATTTTGTTACTTAATGCTTTGAAGCTGTTTTCAGCTATGGCTAACTTGTTTTTAGCACCAATATTTTGCGTATTACCCTCCATTTCTGCCCCTTTCGCGTGATTCCTGCCTTCTTCCTCATGTGTTCTCGCTTTATTCAAATAATTTGCATCAAACAACAAAAGTTTATCTTTTAGACGTTCTAGAGAAGAGGTGTGCTTGTATGAATTCTTTGACATGTTGGTTGAGCCGTGTAATTCATAATTTTTTATACTAGCGTAACTGCTTTCATTACTTTTTATGAAATCTTGAGAGGGGAATTCCGTAGATAGTACCATATCCGAAATTCTGCTTGATGATTGCTCATTGTGTGACAATTTGATCCTTTTGTCCTTATTTTGGTTCTTGTTATTTAGACCACAATCACGTATTTTGGATATTCCCATCTTTTCCCTGTCTGAAACCCCGAATTCCAATTTAATGTCATTATTATCAATATCCACGACAATCTTATCTATGATATCCTTTTTTCCCGCAACCTCCTCTGTTTGCTCGTTCTATTTATTTATTTTTATTTTTATCAAAAGTCTTGAACACAGTTTTAGATTTACACAAACTGTCTCCATTAAATCTTACATTGAAGGAAAATCTTTTCAAAAACTCAGTATTTTCCTTGATTTCTTTGTTATCGTCTTCTATTTCACACACTGACTCATTGCTTTTAGAATCGGTGTTTCTTTGTGGTGGTACATCAAGATTTACGCCTTCCTGTCCATTCTCCTTATCACCAAGCTTTATTACCGATGGTAACTTTAAAAAGTACGTAGATAATATAGTTTGCTTTTTGGCTAAATTCGGTTTTTTTCCCTTCATACTTCTACCCCCATGCGCTTTTAGATTTGTATGCTATTATCCAAACTCTTTATATTTCTCCCGGAAAAATAAGAGATCCTTGCATTTATTTTTGCATGTTTTCTTTGGATCATTTTCTGTTTTCCAATTTGAAAAATCCATAGAATTTGACCTTGTAACAAAAATTTGTTCTGCAAACCAAAATCGACCAATGAGTTTTCAATTTTTTGAAGTTAAATATTTGCAGAAAAATAATTTTAACTGTAAAACCCAACTACATATAAAACCTCCATTTTGTTATTTTTTTAACTGTGAGAATTGGGAGCTTTACTAACACAGAAATTAGAGTACTGCATATCAGGGTTTTCAGAATCTTAGTAACACAATGGTAAGTACGCTTGAAATTGTTACACAATTTATACTAACATTTTTAAATCTTGTAGAGTTATCTGATTCCACATCTCACAAATGGTAAGTTCCTTCTTATTTCCTTGAATTTCTCGAATCCTGAAATTTGAGCAAAAGAAAAGTCAAAAATACATTATTATTTCATACATGTTATTAGGCTGGCAGGTAGACCAGGCGATATTATCTGAAGAGGATAGAGTAGTAATAATCAGATTTGGTCATGATTGGGTAAATTTATTATAGAAATGTTTTATTTGCAATTTTATAAAAGTGCATGAAACGAAAAATTCAAAACTAAAATATATTTTTAAAAATAGGAGCCAGAGTGTATGGTGATGGATGAAACCTTGTACAAAGTTGCCGAATTGATTAAGAATTTTGCGGTAATTTATTTGGTGGATATAACAGAAGTGCCTGATTTTAATGTAATGTATGAGTTGTATGATGCTTGTACCACAATGTTTTTCTACAGAAATAAACATATTATGATTGATTTGGGAACGGGAAATAACAACAAGATTAACTGGGCAATTCAAGACAAACAAGAGTTTATTGATATCGTCGAGGTCGTTTATAGAGGTGCTAGGAAGGGCAGAGGTTTGGTGGTATCTCCGAAGGATTATTCCACGAAATACAAGTATTAACACGTAAATTGAACATTAAGAAACATGTATTTATTCTCACAAAACAGCATAGGGCTTTATTTTAATACCTCTCAGATTGAGAAATGGCACCATCGGCATTTGGTATGTATCAACAAAGCAACCTTGAAAAAAAGACAAAAACTATTATGATATTTCTGTGGTATTTTCATGTACCTTGGTTGGTTTTATCTTGACATATACTATAATATTATGAGACTAGTCTTCAGCTTTTCAAAGCACCAATTTATTTGTTATTTAAATACTAATACTACAAGATACTATTACTGTTCTGTCTGAAACACCCTAGTAAAGATATTATATCAAGGGTTCTTAAAATGCAATGATTCGTTGGAAATTTCATATACACATCCAATTAATTTATATTTTTATAGCTATTCAGTTTTCGAATCAACACCTCTATGGAATATCCATCAGAAAACTTCCTGTGACAATATTTACTTTTGGCTCTATAAATTCATTACAGCCATTTCTAGTTTCTGAAACAAAAGCAAGCGAGGGTTCAGTTTGTTTGACCTTATCGTGACCTATATCCTTATCACACCATTGATTTTTTTGACGGTTTATAAGATTTTTTTGTATCCGTTCAAGTGTGTTCACAGAGTCATCTGTATGGATATATGGATCACCCTTTCCAGTATTTGATTTTATGTTGTCAGCTATTTTTTAGTAGCACATTCTGAAATGTTATTAAAATAATACTTTAATCTAATCTCAATAATCTCATTTTCCGATTTACATGCTGGATAATTATAGCCAACTGTGTATAGTATCAGAATTACAATAAAAATTAAACTTTCGTACCTTTAAAAAGCACATACTTATTATGTGAACTGTTTTGTGTAGAATATGATCCAAAAGCTTCAGCTCCGCCCCCGTTCCTATCTTCACTCATAGTTCCACCCACATCTCTACCACTATGGCTATACTTATCACTATTAGTACAACTATAATCTTGCCGATTTATACCACCACCTATTTTGCCACTACCATTATCATTTTTGTCTTCAATACCTTTACAAGCACTGCTTTTTGTATTAAAAGAACAATCGCGTAGATTTACTCTCTTGTTGATAAAATAGTTGACCATTCTATCATTTAGGGTCGAGTTTGAGAGGTATCTATTACCAGGTAAAGTTTCCTTTTCAGGAACTAAGGGCATGAACAAGGCACTCTTATCTTCAAAGTTTAACAAACTATCCGTAGGATTCAGGTTTAGATCCATTTTTTTATTCACTCGTGTTTGGGGTATAATTTTTGGAATTGGTGCTGTTCCTTTAGTTTCTTGGTTGCTGAATTTATTTATATTTTTTGCATTTTGGACAAATACCCTTGTATTAAGGTTTTTATCATTTGAGTCATAAAAATACTTTATATCTTGTCCAATAATTTTTTTGAGCCAATACAGCGAAGTTCTTTTAGATGGGTCAAGTTCGAGCATTTTTACAACGATACTATATCCCTCAAATGTTAGCGGGAATAGCTCAAAAAGCACTCCTGGATTCTCTACAAATGCTGCAAATGTCGGATCATTCATGGTTGCAGTTTTCCATGGATTTCTTCCAAAGCAAAGATTAATAAATATTATACCCAGCGCCCATATATCACAGTGTGCAGTGCAATATATTGAATCTCCTGTTTCATTGTAGTATCTAAATACTCTTCCCGGGTAGCTAAAGTCCTTGTCTTGTAACTCTGGGCTCATGTAAAAACTACTTCCACACCCAAACTCGCTTGACCAATAATCAAGTGTTGCTAGACCAAAATCTGCTATTTTAAGTTTTCCGTTATTACCTATAAAAATATTTTCTGGTTTTAAATCCCGATGGTATACACCATTTTCATGCATATGTATTAGTCCATCCAATATTTCCATAAACGCCTTGTTTATCATACAATGGTTTCCCTTTATATGATGCCAAGGGTGGGTAATATCCGTGGTAGTCGTTATTGCATCATATAGATCGCCATAACAACAGTACTCCATCCCTATGTAGTAATTTCCAAAAGTCTCGCATATAAAGTCTAGTTGAACTATATTTGCGTGATGCTGCAGGGCTGAGTGAAGTTGAATTTCTCGAATATGGAATGGAATTAACTCTTGAGTTTTATTTGAGTTGA
Source organism: Zancudomyces culisetae (assembly GCA_001969505.1). Taxonomy (NCBI): domain Eukaryota; kingdom Fungi; phylum Kickxellomycota; class Harpellomycetes; order Harpellales; family Legeriomycetaceae; genus Zancudomyces; species Zancudomyces culisetae. The sequence goes on along the minus strand of LSSK01000001.1, from coordinate 42,022 downwards.
ATATTATTTTTTTGCTTAGAGATTTTACCACGTGATAAGAATATGGATGGGTTTGCAATCTTGCCAAATATATTGGTCCGTATGACCCGCTTGCTAACACACTGAGAATTTTATATTTATCTACACCTTTTATTATTATGTTTCCAACTTTTTTGCATGTGTTTTTAGGATCGGCCTCCACCACACGATGTTTTTGAACAGACATTTTTGATGTATTGTGTTTCCAGTAGCTTCCTATTGATTTTGTAGAGAGTTGGTTGGTTATTTTTGAGTATTTCTGGTAAAATAATACTCGACAGGCCTTATAATTTGGATTGCTAAAATCCTTTTTGATCTTTCTGCTAGCTGGAGTTTCCAAAAACTTGACTTAAATTATATCTATTACTGAGTGTTCTTTACCAACTCCAAATAAAATGCTATTCTCAATAATTATGTTATTTTTCACTTTTTGACTTGATTTGTAGATTTTATATTCTTTAGGTACCGCCTATATTCAGCCTAAACTCATCACTAGTTCTTGTCTTGGTGGTATATAATTATTTACTATATATTGTTGCAAGTAGCTTGATATAAATAAAGTTTTTATAAAGTTAAATTAGGAATAAGAAGTAACAAAATTAGCTAAATAAATAGACTCTTTTGAGATGATGTGTGGTTTAGAGAAAGCACATCATGTGGAATGTGCTCTTTATAAATAAGCTTACTCTAAAAGCTTGGGCTAAAGGATTTTATATAGCAAATATAAATTGCATTAAGCCTTAAACGGTGGCTTTTTTATTATTGTTTTTACTTAATTTTTACCAATATCTCTGCTAACCCTTTGACGCTTTCATGTTGGCAGCATAAGTGGGTAAAATAATTCATTTAATCAAGTGATAAAATTTTATTGTTTATGCTAGAACACTTTAGACCATTTGCAATAAACTTTTGTAAAAATAGTTATCTTTACGTGTAATCTAGATATTTTTCTTGCAATAAAAAAACATAACGAATAGCTCCCAGTACTTTCAAAGCTGGTCTTTGGCTTTAGCTTTTGTTTTCTTTACTAATTTGTGGTAGTAGACTTTTGTTCTAGCTTCACATTAGGATACTGAAGCGTTTAAAAAATTACTCTAGTTCTTCTCCCAATAGAGCTAGGTTTTGTTGGCAACAAACTTTCTAGGCTCAATTTATATTTGTTGTAATCTAGAGCTATAGTTGTAAAATCATCCTCTAAATCCCAGACTATTTCGCTAATAACAAACGCTTTTCTCAGAGGAGTTGACCTAAAACAAAGCCATATTTTTCGTAAGCTAGTGAAAAAAAATAAATTCCCCTCCCCCCTCCAAAAATGAAAAAAAGAGACTACAAAACTTAACACAAATTGTATGGTGCTAGCTCTTCAGGGTTCCGGAGGTAAGGTGGGGGCAAAATAGTTAGGCCTAGGATTTGGAGATATCTAGATAAATATTCTGCAACTATCTCAAACTCCAGCTTCCTATTTCCGGCACTTAATAGCCATAAATTAAGAATCCCTCTCCTCCCCGCATGTTAATACTATAGCAATTTGCAAGGTAAAAAAGAGTATTAAATCACTTCTAGCGATTTACTGGTTGTTAAAAACGAAGTTTGGCAATATTGACAAATGGTGGCATTGAACACAATTAAGTGTTTTTCACTCCATGAATCAAGTACTGGAATACATATATTTTGGCTTCTAGTTCATGCTATGCTAGAGTATTTTTGCATTAGCGCGAATTAAAAGGAAAATGGAGCACACTTGACTTTAGCTAGAATATGCTCTTGGTTTTTGTTTGTTGAAAAAAGAAAATTATGTGTTGTTATTTGACATGTCCGATTTTTCCTGCTTGCTTCACCACTTGTCAAAAATGGTTAGCATTATCGCTGCTTTTCTTTAACCATAACGATTTTTAAATTTGTTAAAAGTATTCAAAAGAATAGCACTAACGACTTGTATTTAGGCTTAAATAAGCAGAAAAGGCCACGAAAACGAATTAAAGATTATTCTTGTCCAACCCTTGTTATTTGTACAATTTGTTAGCCCGCGATTGTACATGATTAGTTTTATAGACCAAAATGTATACATTTAGTATTTGTTTTATGATTCTTGCTAAAAGTTGGGGAATGGGAGTAAGGTATGTAAATTTAGGTGAAGTTTGATGATTACATTCAATGTGTGCGATGTATATTAAATAGTTATTTCTCAAACCAATATAAGAAAACGCTGACATTGTCTTATGTTTCTATTCTAATCGCCAGAGTTTATATTTTTGCTCATTTACACTGCCCTTAGCGCTTAGCAACGTGACTGTTTGAAGTATCATGACACAGTGTTTCAATACCATTAACTAGCCACCCAACTGGTTACAACAAAATGCTAGTTCTTTTAATTGGTTTTATTCACAAAATTTCTCAATAAACCTTACCTTTTTTTTAACTGTCATTTTACAAAATAAAAAATATACGAAAATGCGCATGTAGTATATACATGTGTTAAAAAAGGTATAAAACCTAAAAAGTTGCAAGTGCTGAGCGTTTCCGACCTGTGGGAAATACAAGAAAGGACGCTAGAAACATTCCTGACATTATAAACAAACAAGTAGAAGTCATTTCTTTTAAAAGATCCAAATACTCACCCTTAGAAAAGAGTGAGTGAATTGATCTTACACCTATGCTTCCAGGTACAAGCAACATCGCTGCGGGCAGTATAAATGTAAAAGGCGGAATATCTAAAAATCTACCACAAATATTGGAAAGTATTCCAAGTACAAAGGTGGATATAAATGTTGAAAAATAATTTGGTTTGAGATACTCGTTGCATACTAGCAAGATTATATACATGGTTCCTGAAACAATCAGCCCTAGTGGCCACCTTTTGATAGGTACGTTTAGAAAAATAAAAATTGAGATCATGCAGACAGGAAAAAACAAAAAACCATACCATTTCGAGATGCTGGTACAAACACTAGTATCTAGTATCACTCCATGATCGATTGTTCCCGTGGATACCGCTGCATATAACGAGCTACCTACCTGAATTCCAAAAGATAGCACAAATGTAACTACTAGTGCGTAGAAAACTCTAATTGCTCCAGTGATCATGCACCTAGCCATTAGCTCGATAGCACCGATAGTTAAAGTTATTCCTGGCAATATGGCAACCAACGCTGAAAGGGTTATGGAACTTGCACATACATAGTGCTGTAGGATTGTGGAAATTAAACCAACTGTAAACCCAGAGATAAATTCAACCATATTTTTGAACCTGTATAACATACTTCCAACGTAGTCAATAAACCAGACAATCCACCCAAGAACAAAAGCCATACATATTTCCTTCCATCCTCCCTTAAATGCTAACTGTGCAACACATGCTGAGCAAAGCGACCATGAAAGCATTTTTACATACCATGGATAAATCTCAGGAAGCGTTTCGATTTGTTTTAATATCTTTATTGCATTTTTTATGGACATGTGACCACGCAAAACATCCTCGTAAACTGCATCTACCAACTCCATTTTATTTATGTCAAACACCTGTGTAGTTTTTACTAGCTGCGTGTTTCTCAAACTGTTTTTGCTGTCCTCAAAAACTATAAAAACCATTCCCAGTATTGCTGTGAAACTGGCCCGAACATTCAAAAACGTTGCCATTCTTGTTAAATTAGACTCTAGATGATGTGTTGGACCTCCATATTGATTGAGCTTACTGCTAAATTGCGTTATTAATTTTATATATAGTTGATACTCTGCATATTCCACTTTCTCGCCCATACTATTTTTTTCACTCAAATTTTGGTCATGTCCACTTTGAATATCTGCGCAACCAATGTTGATACTGTGTGTGCTGGTATTTGAGGCTGTTTTGCTACTATTAGTATTATTTCCCTTTATGCCAACATATATACCAAGATTTTCTGAAACAGATTGTGTTTTTCCTAAGTTTTCTCTTTTTTTTAAGTGTAATAAAGATTCTTCACTAAAACCCGCATCTTCAGTGACCAGCTCATTGATTTTTGGAGCATCTATAATTTTTCTTGTAGTATTTTTAAACTCATTTCTCTCGGAAATGAAATTAGATTCATCTTCAGATAGACCGTCAATGCTTTTATTGTAAGAGCTTTTATATTCTCTGACAAATCTAGGAAAGTTTTTTCTGTCTTGGATGTGAACAGGGTTCACAAACACATTTTTTGAAAATAGTTGTGAGCATGGGTTCGAGTATGATTTTGTAAGCGGAATAACTTTTTCATCTGGCGTTGGTCTTGACATGAGTGCAATTTTGCTTTTCTTGAGTGCAAAAGGCGTAGACAGTAAGAACCAAGATTTTTTCTTTGTGCTATGTTTTCTACACGTGATATTTTTTATTTTTGAGACTGAAGTGTGTTTTCTAAGTGACTTTTGAGTATGTACTGTGTTTTTTGGCATGTTATCGGTGCATTTTTGTGATAGTTTTATTGTTGTTTTCTGGGCTACATTCAATTCAGCCCCAACACGCATTTCTTGATTAAACATAAATGCATTATTTTGTGAAGGGTTAGTAGCAAAATTCATACTCATCGCTCTTTTATAAAACGGTTTTGTATATTTTATGAAATACTCGTTTGAAGATGTTACGTTAGCCCGGCCTCCATTTCTCGTTGCATTTGACAGTTTACATCTCAGGTTTGGAACTGATTGCGATTTTTCTAGCATTTTGTTGATTTTAGCTCTCAGTCCAGTTTATTTGCAGCTATAAGAAATAACGTCTGCTATTCTATGAGCATTTACTGAACTCGGCAAAAAAAATATAGTTTTGGTGGTACGAATATACTTAAATTGAGATGAGCGGTATTGACGTCTAGTGCTTCTACCTATGTACTGTTAAAACAGCTACTGAGACTATTGAGGCTATTTTTTCCCCTTATTAGCACGCAAACCAGCTGATTTATCTTACTTCTTTTGTTTTTTGTTTGTAACTGAATACCTTATAAAACGAAACAAATGTTTGTTACCATTTACGCTATATTCTCGAGAATTCTTGCTACTCGATAATGTTAATGTATACGCTTACCAACTATCTATACTTGCCTTTGTAGTATAGTTGAAATTGATACTTTACTTTAAAAATTGCATAGAAATCGACTTCTTTTATTTCTGAGTAATAACTACCTTGATATTTGATTCAAAAAATAATCCCCACTCCCTGATATTATAATTTTAGTTGAATATGAAGCTTTTGATAAATTATAGCAAAAACAAAACTCTAAGATCAAATTGTTGTTTGCTAGAGCATTTATTGCACACACCGGATTATTTTGAGCAAAAGTTATTGATTCAGGTTTTTTCATTAAATCAATACTAGGCACTCTCGGTATCCTCAGGATTAATACTTTACAATTGCTTATAAAAGTACTAATTAGACTCTTTTGTACAAACCATTTCGCTCTCCTTTATATTGGATGTAAGAAGAAAAAAAATTTTTTTTGTCCCCTGTTTTGGGAGTGGCAACTGTTTAGTTATGTATGCACAATCACAAATTGTATAGTGCAGAAATTTGATGGCTATGCGGAGAATTAAGACACAGTCCATCCCGAGCAATATATCCGAATATTATTAGCTGTGATAGAACAAAAACAAAGTGGAAGTGCTCTATACTTGAGATTCTAGCACGGGAATAAAGTTGCGGAATTTTAAAGTAGAAAACCCCTCTAAAACAATGTATGACAGGTGTCTAAGTTTTGGTATATATTAGGGTTTGTTGGCAAACAGCCCGTACTGTGAAAATTGGTTTTAGATTTAGTGCTTCAATGTTTGCAATTACTAATAGGATCAACTTAAAATATAAGCCTTTATAAAACTAATAAAAAAACACAGTAAACAAATACGCAGTGGTGTAATATGCAAAGCAGGCTATCAGGTTGTAAAAAACGACTCTGTTACTTGTTTGTATTTGATATTCCAGCTTTTCGGTTTTTTAAATGTGAAAAGACAAGTTATTGAGTAGATAAATTTGTACGGAAGATTAGTGTTCTTCAGTCTCGTGTTGCTACCCAAAAAAGGTCATCCGCCAATAAGAAAAATAGTAACACGTATCATTAGAGTGTTTAAAAGGTAGTGTAAATTATCATAGTCTGGTTTTTTACGACCTGTAAGTTAGGGCTATTAAGGTCCAAATATAAAAATATGGAAAAAACTAATCGAAGGCTATCAATAAATATATCTTTATCTGGTAAGATCGGTGACCAATGCAAACCAGCTTTCCAGAAAGGGGAGAGGTGGGGAAGGATGTAGTGTATTATTAATGTAAATTGCCTAGATTAGATCAAACTTAAATTAATATCTTATCAAATGATTATCGATATGTAATACCTAAAAACCATCCATCCTGAATCCTGTAATTCCCCAGTGTAAAGCGCCAGTTGAAGAAGGTGGTTTATAAAGCAATTTACGGCTCGAATAAAAGAAAGTGTATGAAACATATGTATAGGCAAGAAGTTTATAAAATAACGTAAAAATGTTGGCAGTTCCGGCTGATACGCATGGTTGGGGTATTTTGAAGGCAATGTTAAAAGTACCAATAACAAAATCAGGTATAGATTCTTAGATAGAAAACAAATATATGCATTGCTCACCCCCCCCCCCCCCCCCCCCCCCCCCCCCCC
>LSSK01000001.1:0-34981 GCA_001969505.1 Zancudomyces culisetae | reverse complement strand
CCCCCCCCCCCCCCCCCCCTATCCCGCCCCAACATGGTTTTGTGTTGGGGTTTGCAAATGTACAAATGAAGAGTATTAAATCAGTAATCATATGGTGACAAACAATAAAGTGTTAGGATATTTTTTTGGTTGTACTGAAGTATTTTTTTTTAGGTATTAAAGCCTCCCAAAACAGAAATAAGCTTAAAGTGCTAATTTAATTAAATTATTGATTTGATTTGATTTAGGTGTTTTGGTGTTCTAAGGCTTGAAAGTGCACATATCACTAAAGCCAGGTCAAAATATGAACCTGCAACTATCGCTGTTGGAAGAACGATGGTATAGAATAAAGGGAAATTGAGCTATAGTAAAAGGTATTTTTATGAAGAATAGAATATCGAATGGGAAGAGATAAATGAAATACAAGTTGTTAAAACCTTTTTTTAACGTAGCAGTTATATATAAACAATAGAAGTAATACTAGTTATTAAAACACTTTTTGATTTATAAGTATTAGAGAAGGCATGAACTCTAAGTTTATAAAACATCTAAACAGAAAATACAGGTAGAAATCAAAAAAAAAATTGAACTGGCGACAGGCAAAGTTTCAAAATATGAGTGACAATCCTCCAAAAAGCTGGCTATCGTCTCGCAATCGAAATGCTGATCATAAGGTTAAAGCGCGCTTTTTCTTGGAAATGAGCAAACAACTAAGGTGTTTTGGGGCACCCATTAGTAATTTTGAACAGTCAATGAAGCCTCTGACTCGATTTCTTGAATTGGATGTAGAAATGGTGTTGATCCCGGGTGTAATTTTTTATTTTGTTAGACTTGAGGGACAGTCAAATGAAAGAGATGGAATCCTCACACAGGTGACCACCACCGTAAATTTATTCAAACTGGAGCTTGCAATAGATTTGTATTATGATGTACTTGGAGATAAAATAGACATAAGCGAAGCGATGAGTGAGCTATACAAAATTAATCAGTTGAAACAAGTATATCCAACTTGGTTTGAGGTTTTATCTGAAGGACTGAGATGTACATCCATGGCATATATGTATAAGTGTTCATGGCTGGATCTAATAGCGGCATTTTCTGTTGGGTTAGTAGTAAACATTGTATGTCGATATGCAGCAAAATTTAATGGGATTAAGTTCATTACAAACCTTCTAGCTGGTGTAATAAGTGGGGTTGTAGTGTCACTCTTATCTGGATATCTACATCCCTCACCTGTTATATTTGGTTCTATTACAGTACAGTTGCCTGGACGATATATACTCGTAGGAGTTGTAGATACCTTAAGTAAGAATTACATATCAGGGATGCAAGACTTGATGTATGGACTAGGATTGGCACTAACTTTGGCAATGGGGATCACGGTGGGCACTAACTTTACACGCTACATTACACAAAAAGATTTTTCATCAGGACCTACTACAGGACCATACTCTGATACGCTGGGAAATCCATGGTGTTTTTTGTTTATTCCTGTAGCTATTGTAACGACGTGTATATCCACAAGAGTTAGCTACAAAAAAATTTCCATAATAACAGTATTGTTTTCATGCGCATACCTGGCCAAACAACTCATACTAGAAAGAACTGATGAAGAGTATGCAGTAACCGCTTTACTAGCATTCGTTATTTCAGTGCTGTCTAACATTACAAGCACCATAACCAAAACAGCAACAATAATTTATCTATACCCAAGCATGGTGCTGGTACTACCAGGAAGCTTAAGTGTATCTAAATTTACGGAGGAGTTGTCAACCCAGAGAGTTATGTATATATTGAGCGATATTGTTCAAACTGCTGTATCCATAATTCTGGGACTTTCACTTGGATGTCTAGTTTTTTATCGTAATAGATATGCAAAAAGTGGCATAATAATTTATTAGAAATCTTCTTTAGACATAACCCTGTAACAATAAAGCATTTGATTTATAGGTTACATTAGCAAGACCGTTGTTGAGGTTATAAATGCTATCTTTGGAACGAGTCAAGAGGAACGTTCGGTATACAAAATAAATATGAAAAGAGTCTAAAGAAATATTAATTTCTTTGGTCTCGCTTTTTTTATTAGTCTGTGCATTAAGCACAAGTAAAGTCGAATAAGTACAACTGACCATAAAAAAAAGATATAAACCTTCATATCAAAATTTCAATAGCATGTTACCAAATAAAAAGTGCTAAATCAAATGGAGATGCACAAAATTCAATTCAAAACATTAGCCTTGACACATACTAACTATTTATTCGCTATGTTTATTTACATTTCAGAAATAAATGTTTATAAAAATAGCCGGATAAAATATTAGTCAAGTAGCAAAAAAAAAAAGTGTAATTGTATAGATCAACTCCTCTCAAGCTATCAAACAACAAATGTGTTTTATCCAGATTAAAAAAATTATTAAGTAAATAAAATAAAACCGAATGGAGAAATGAGGGTGGAAGAGCTTATAATCGATGGCTTCAAGTCGTATGCCTCCCGAACGCACATAAAAGGATGGGATGCAGAGTTCAATGCGATCACGGGGCTGAATGGATCTGGGAAATCTAATATTTTGGATGCATTCTGTTTTGTACTTGGGATCAAAAACTACAGATTGGTAAGTAAAATGCTTATTTGAATAGTCATATTCTATATATTTTTGTTGACAAAACGATAGGTATAAAAATATATATAAATAAACTCATCAATTGTAAAGCCACGTTGAACCACTGATTGTTGAATGAATACCTAAATACTAAATATTTAGCTACGATCAAGCAATATTATGGATCTGATTTATAAAAAAGGACAGGCGGGAATTTCCAAAGCTTCGGTGACATTGGTGTTCAACAACAGCGACAAAAACACCAGTCCACCCGGGTACGAAAGTTTTAATCAGATTACGCTGACTAGACAGGTAAGAACAGAAAAGGATTATTAGAAATCTGGGAGAAAAAAAAACTAAAATTGCATAAACTTGTGCATAGATAATGGTGGGCGGGAAAAATAAATATATGATCAATGGTCATAATGCACAAGAGCAAACCGTGGCAAACATGTTACAGGCAGTTCAGTTGAATATAAACAATCCACATTTTTTGATTATGCAGGGAAGAATTACAAAAGTTCTGAATATGCAACCAATGGAGATATTATCGATGATAGAAGAGGCAGCAGGGACAAGAATGTTTGAGGAACGTAAAGAAAAGGCGATAAGCACGATAGAGAAAAAGGACAGGAAGATAGATGAAATACAGCAGATCTTGAGGGAAGAGATCAATCCAAAGTTTGAGCAATTGAGGCGAGAAAAAGAAGGGTTTTTGGAGTATCAAAAAATAAATATGGAACAAGAGCGGCTAAGTAGGATAGTAGCAGCGTATGAGTATACAAAGGGAATGCAGAGGCTTGAGGAAAGTAAAAAAATAATAGAGACAAAAGAAGGAGAGTATGGGGAGGTAAAAGAAAATATAGAGACAATTACGGGGGAAATAGCACATATACACAAGAATAATCAGGATGTAGATAGTCGCGAAAGGAAAAAAAACAGCAAGGAGATGGCAGAGCTTCAAAAGAGAGTGGATGAATTAAGCAAAGAGGTGGTGAAAATCAAGACAAAACAGGAAATCCAGGAGAAAACAGTGGAAGAAGAGACGGAAAATGCAAAGAGAATAGAAGGTGAAATCCAAAAGGTGGAAGAAATCAAGGAAAGTGTGACAGAAGAAAATAAAGGGGAGCAAAAAGAGTACGAAAATGCCAAAAAGCAGGCTGATGAGGCAGTTGAAGAGACAAAGCGTCTGGAGGAATTGATTCAATCACTGTCAACAGGAGTGGCAGCCGACGAAGGCGAGGAGGGGGGTGGAGGTGGAGGATACATGCAACAGCTTGCGAAAGCAAAGAAGCAGGAGGCACAAAGCCTAACGGTTGTGGAACAAAGTCGTGTAAAGAAGCGAATGCTGAAGGATGAAGAAAAAGAGTTGTTAGAGAAGCTGGGTGGTGCAGAAAAAGAAGACGAAGGGATGATGAGGAAAAAGAGTGATTTGGAAGAGAGGGTAGCGAGAAGAACTGAAGAACTTTCAAAAGTGGGATTTAATGGGCAGATATACAGCCAAGTTATGGAAAAAGTGGGGCAACTGAAGCGACAACAAAGCGAATTACGAAGAAACAGAGCAGGAGAGTGGACAGGGGCAGAGTTTGAGTACAGCGATCCAGAACCTGGGTTTGATCGACGCAAAGTGTATGGTAGTATAGCACAACTGATACGAGTAGACCCAAGCAATATGGATGCGATAAATGCGCTAGAAATAACAGCAGGAGGCCGGTTGATGAATGTGGTGGTGGATTCAGATACAACAGCGGCAAAGTTGCTTGAGCATGGGCGGTTGAAAAGGCGTGTGACATTCATTCCATTGAATAAAATCAGAGGAGCAGTCGCAGGTGAGAAGGAAGTGGGTATAGCGGCGCATATTACAGAGGGGAAGGCACGGTTAGCACTGGATTTGGTCGAGTATAGTCCACAGGTACATGCAGCAATGCAGTATGTGTTTGGAAATACAATGGTATGTCCAGATACGGAGACGGCCAAACGGGTTGCATTTAACAAGAGTATCAGGATCAGAGCAGTGACATATGAAGGAGATGTGTATGACCCATCAGGCACATTACAAGGAGGATCTAAACCAGCAAATTCTGGAATACTGCCGAAAATGCTGAAGGCTGCAGAAGCAAAGCGGCAAGGTGAAGCAATTGACAAAGAGATAAAAGCGATTAGTGGTGATCTTGAATCGCTGCAGCAAATAAAGGCCAGACATGAACAGATCGCAAAGATACTAGAGGTGGATCAATATGCACTTCAAACAGTGATACAACAGTTGGAAAAGAGCAGCAGAACTGGAAAGATCAAAAGTCGAGTTGCCGAAATCCAAAAAGAGATTGAGGCAGCGCAGAAAGCAGAGATAGAGGCGTTGGAGCAGCAAGAAAAGTGTCGCCACTCAATTAAGCAGATTGAAAAGGACATGAAGGAGTTTGGACGTGACAAAGATGGTAAGCTACGGGAACTCAAAAGTAAGCTTAAGGAGCAACAAAGCGTGGTTGTGCCCAAGCTTCTCAGCTTGTCTAGAGCGCATCAGAAAAGAGCTCAGAAAACACAGCTGAAACTTGAGGAGGCGTGCACTGAGGTTGAGCAGCTGGGAAAGCAACTAGAGAACACAAAAAAAAACATTGAACAGCTGACCAGTAGTATTGCAAGCCTAAACATCAAGCTAACCGACCTTCAGGAGCAGTATGATGTGGGATATGATGAGCTCAGTGCAATGCACCGGGAGATTGCAGGACGTAGCCGAGAGCTGGAGGAGCTGGATCAGCTGTTGAAGCAGAAGCAAAGCGAATTGGTAACGCTACAGCTGAGTGAACAGCAACTCAAACACGATTTGGACCGGCTGAAATCAGTATATGCAAAAGCACAGCGGTCAATGGATGAGCTGAACGAACGCAACGCATGGCTGAACGACCAGAAAGATCTATTTGGAGTTCCGGGTGGTGCGTTTGACTTTGCAAATCTGGATCCAGCAGCAGCAGCACGCAACCTGCGACTGATTTCGGAACGGTTGGCAGTTCTTCGCAAGACGACAAACACGTCAGTACTGGCAAATATCGAAAATGTGGAGAAACGCGAGCAGTCGTTGAAGCAGAAACTCAAAACCGTGTTGAAGGACAAGCGCAAGATTGAAGAGACTATCAAGACGCTGGAGAAGTACAAATATGATGCGCTGACCAAAACATTTGGACAAGTAAACGTCGATTTTGGTGGGATCTTTGCCGAACTACTTCCTGGAAATACAGCGCGGCTCGACCCAATCAACCCAGACAATATAACTGAAGGATTGAGCATTAAGGTCAGTCTTGGTGATATTTGGCGGAATTCGCTTGCCGAGTTGTCTGGTGGTCAACGGTCGCTGATTGCATTGTCATTGATTCTGTCACTTTTGCAGTTCAAGCCTGCGCCAATGTACATTCTTGATGAAATCGATGCGGCACTTGATTTATCACATACACAGAACATTGGGCGGCTGTTCAGAACTCGCTTTAAGGGTTCCCAGTTTATTGTGGTTAGTCTGAAAGAAGGCATGTTTAACAACGCCAATGTTTTGTTTCGTGTCAGGTTCCGGAATGGAATGTCAATAGTCGAAGCTTGTTGAGCATGTTTTTGATTTGTGGCATCCGGTTTCTAGTTTCTAGCTTCTAGCTTCTGGTTTTTTGCCTCAGTTGTTTATTATTACGCTTATTTTTTAAAGTTACGGTAAAAGATTGTATCTATAATATTAGTATCCAAATAAAACTGGCCTCTCCGGTCTAGTACATAACCAAATGTTCCCTTGTCCTTTTTTTGATTTTCAGCATGCGTGCCGCGGTAAACGATGTACTGGTTATTTAGTCCATCAGACATTTTGTTGTTTCCTATAACCGATAGCTACGTTAGCTACATCTGCTTTTTTGGGTGTTAAAAAAAATATAGATTTATGATACCAACCTTTTCCTGTATAAAGCTTAGATGCACTGTATGCCTGCTCAATGTTTATAACCTCACTTGTTACTATTGACTTGTTACCAGAAAACGGAAGAAAATCAAAGAATGCTCGGATATTGTACCGATTAACCAAGAGCGATCTGCCGTTATTGACAATTTGTACACTTTTGCAGCATCTATTATCCATAAAAAGGCGGTTAAATAGTTGGTTTAAATAAACATACTTTTCAAAATAGTGCCAAGGTGAGTGATTATATAGACGAGTAAATGTGGAGAAAGAGGAAATATAATGGAAAATACAAGAAAATAAAAAGAGAAAAAAACGAGGAAAGGAAAAGGGAAAGGGAAAGAAAACTGTGAAACGTGCTTACCTTGTTCCATAGAATAAAATAAGAGTCGAAAGGGACACTCCGAAAGCCATGATACCAGCCCCAACCAACATATCTTTCCAGTTCGAATCGGACTGCAAAGTCAACCCTTCGTTTTCACTACCAAACCGGTTTTCTTGCATGTTGGTACCAGCACCAACACTTTGGATATTGTCGGTGCCAATATTGTCACTAGAAGCTTCGCTAATTGTCACGCGCTCATCTTTGCTAGATTCTATGCCCCTATTGGTACCATTTCGGTAAAATCACGACAAATTCCAAAATAGCAGATGTGTTAGTAAACGAAACTAGCAAATAGAATATTACAGACAAATATATGCAAAAAAACAAAAAAAATAAAAAGGGTGCGTAACAGGAGAAGAAAACTAAAATAGGGCAATACCTTAATGCAATGTCTGCCAAATTAAGCCAAATAAGCAATTGAGCCAACGATAATATCAGGACGTTTCGCGGTTTTATACTGTTTTTCGAACTGGAATAAAGCGGAATGAGGTTCTGGGCACCACTCTCAACACCTTGTGAGTTTAATGATTGTAGTTTTGCCAGGATTTTCTTTCGGCTAGTACTGATGTTTGCACTCCCACTGTTAATTGTCGTACCTGATGAAAATGTACGGAGTCGAGCGACTAGGAAAAGTCTCTGTTGTGAGAATTTGGCCAAAATCCTGTCCATTTTTGTCAATAATATTTTATGCGTCGTTATCGATAAAACTATGCATAAAGAAGTGTTTAAGAATGGAAAGAAAGAAAAAAAGAGAAAAAGATTACAGGTTTAGTTTACTTTTTTTTTTTTTAGTGGCTCGCCGAGTAATTTTAATTTCCGTTTTTGTAAAACGAAATGATATTTATCTTTTTAAAAAGTAAAATAATAATAATAATAAAGGTTTCAATCTTGTGATGATCAAAACCTTATAAAGGAAAAATATGTTTGTTATAGTGGAGAACAGAAAAAAAAATGAGGAGCATAGCGAAGAGGGGGGGGGAGGAAAGAGGAAATAATGCTTTTAGGTTTGGTAGCTAAAAACAAAAGCAAAAAAAAAAAAAAAGAATCGATCACAAAAAGTAAAAAATAATAATAGGAAACTGTACTCCGAGTATATAAACTGAAGTTTATCGCCAAGTGGTAAAAAAAAACAAAATCGCACACATACACACAAACACACAGACACGTAAACAAACATACATACACACCTAAAAGTTTAAAGTTTCTAAAATGGAGGAATACGTAACTCCGGAGGAGGTTGCTAAATATTGGGAAGTTTTCCGTATTTTCGAAGTTGGGGGTTCTGGTTACATCACAGCTAAAGGTCTGTTCTCGCTTATGGAGATATTTGACGTGAAAGTTTCCGAGAACACTCTGCTTCAGATGATCAAGGCTAACAATAATGGCGCAGAAACTATGAACTTTGAAGAGTTTGTAGCTATGATTATGCGCAAAAGAGCACATTACAGTGGTCAAGCTTTACACAGATGTGTATTTGGGATTTTCAAGGATGAATGCAGCAGGATATCACTTGGGAGGTTTAGGATGCTGTTGAATACATTAGGAGTCGATATTTCCGATGAGACCATCGATGAAGTTATCAAAAGTAATAATGTCAGAGGCGATGGTTCACTTGCTTATGACGAATTTCTAAGGATGGTTAATGGAAATAAAAAGTAGCTTTTTTTTCATTATATTTATTTTTTAACATTCTTTTGTTGACTTATTATTTAAAAAAAATGATTTAAACCAAAAATAAAAACTCGTAAATAAATAAGACTTTTCCAGTGATAAAAAAAGAAAGAAAAAAGAAAAAGAAAAAGAAAAAGAAAAAGAAAAAGAAAAAGCAGTTCAATTGTATTTGGATTGATCTTTTTTGTGACTGTTTGTGGTAACGTGAGATTTCCTTTATGTCCTTGGAGGAGAAAAGTACAGTTTGATTTAATATTCATATATCTTGTTACTTGAAATTGGAACTCGAGTCAATAAAATCACTCTTGTTGTTCTCCTAAACAATCTACCTGATTCGAACAGTAACTGAGAAACTTGATTTTATTTGTTTATCATTTTACTCTATACTACATAATAAATCAAAAAGTTTTGTAGATTTCTTTTACTTTAATTGATTGGGGGGGGGGGGAAGTAAAGTGTGGAAAGAAAAAAAAAAGATTAAAATACAAGGCATGGATTTTGGTTTATTATTATTATTTTTTTTTATCAATTTAATTTATATAGATCCTTTAAAACTGTTAGCATTGTAAACACTATAACCTCCAACTATATACTTTAATATAACTAGACAATGCTTAGAAAAACAGTGTTGAAAAACATAAGCAGAGCAACTAGAAATGCAAATGCAAATGCAAATGTCTGGCACAGAACACTGGCGTCTGTGGGCCAAAAACTGGAAGTCGGACGATCGATCAGTTCACAACCAGAAATAAGACTTAAAGAACAAGCAATCGAGAACAAAGAGGAAAAGGAAAAGGAAAAAGCAAGTACATCGAACATTAGTGGTCGAGACATGCTCAGAAAGCGACAGCCAATCTTTGAAAAGCTGGAAACACAGCTGCACCCAGTATACAAACCCGTTTCTAGTTTGGTCGAGATTGGGACACTTGTAGAAAAATACCAGAATGTGACAAGCGGATTTGATGAGCAGATGATTGTAACTATACAAGGTAAATATAACCCAAGTAATTAAGAGAATGTATATTTTTTATTCGAAATATGTAATAAAATAAAAAACTAGATAAAACTAAGAGTGATGGAACAAGTAAAAGTAAAAGTAAAATGAAAAACGAAATAAAATAAAGTGAAATAAAATTTAATAGGCAGGGTGGCAGGAAAGCGGACAAGTGGAAAACGGCTGATATTCTACGATTTGGTTCAACAAGGGGAGAAGATTCAGGTAGTATGTTCGTACCAGAGGGTGCAGATAAACAAGGGAAAGGAGGGTGAAAACGATGCGCTGGGTGAGTTTATTGAACAGTATAATGAGCAGGTGCAGTTGGGAGATATAATTCGGGTTAGCGGGTATATTACACGAACAAAAAACGGAGAACTAAGTTTGTACGCCACAGCAGAGGAAGGAGAAGAAAAAGGAGAAGGAAAAGGGAAAGGAAAAGGGAAAAGGGGAGGAGTTGAGGTACTATCGGCGTGCTACCATCCGATTCCATTTAAAAGCAAGTTGAGCGACACGGGGTTGAGGCGGAACAGTCAGTATCGACATGTTGATTTTTTGGTGAACCAGAAATCACGCGAGCGGATGGTGATCAGGAGCCGGATCGTGTGGGAAATACGCAAGTACATGAATGAGCGAGGGTACATGGAAGTGGAGACACCTATACTCTGGAATGGGGTGGGTGGAGCCAACGCAACACCATTTATAATCAAGGCGGAAGGCAATGATGGAGAAAACAGTGCATTCGGTGAAAAGAAAAAAGAAAGAGAAGATTATTGTTTGCGAATAGCACCCGAACTGTTTTTAAAGCAAATGGTAGTTGGCGGGTTTGACAAAGTATTTGAAATTGGCAAAGTATTTAGGAATGAAGGAACTGATCGAACGCATAATCCAGAGTTTACCACAATGGAGATGTACAAGGCGTATACGGATGTGGAGGAGTTGATAGAATTTACCGAGGAATTGTTGAGAACGATAATGAAGAATATATTTAACACAACAAAATTTGTGGTGGAAGAAGGCGACCCTAAAAACAAATCTAGCAAAGAAAAAGTGAATGGAATACAGGAGGATGGGGAAATAGACTTTGGAAAGCCATTTAAACGGGTATATATCTATAAGGAACTAGAAAAGGTGTTTGGAACTGCAAGATACAAAGAAATCATAAATAACAAGGAAGAGTTGATAGAGTTTATTGCGGCTAGAACAGCAAGCCAAGAGAATAGGGACAGCAAGGTGCAAGAACTAAAGGCGCAGCGCTTGGAAGATCTGGTTGACTATGTGATTGAAGAATACATTGAAAAGAAGGTGATAACAAGCAGGCAGCCAACAGTGGTGATAGGACATCCGGTCTCACAATCGCCACTTTCCAAGGAGTCGGAAATCATGCGGGGATTCTGCAACCGATTCGAGGTATATGTTAATGGAAAAGAACTGGTCAACGCATATGAAGAGTTGAACGATCCATTTGAACAGCAACGGCGGTTTGAAATACAACAAAAGGGAGAAGAGTTGGCAGAAAACGACCGCAAGTACTGTCAAGTGTTGGAATATGGATTGCCTCCAACAGGAGGATGGGGAATGGGAATAGATAGATTGGTAATGATGTTGACAGATACACAACAGATTCGAGATGTGATTTCATTTGGATTATTTTGATTGTTGTTGTTGTTGTTGTTGTTGTTGTTGTTTAGATCTTAATAAAGCTAATTGGGCAAGTTGTAAGGGAGTCAAAGAAGAATTAAGGGGGATGGAAGTAGAAGGTTGGGAAGGAGTAGCGGTTGGAGTGATGGGATTTGGAGTAGCGGAGGTGGGAACTGCAGCAGTGACGGTTGCAGGATTGGTATTAACAGTTGTAGGATTGATAGGATTTCCATTTGGATTAGCATTAAGGCTAGTATTGGGGTTAGAGTTAGGGTTAGTATTAGGGTTAGGGTTTGCAGAGGTAACCAAAGGAGTAGCAAGAGTGGGATTAGGAGTTGTATTAGGATTAGATGTATTTGCTAGTTGAGATTGAAGTTGAGCAAAAGAAGCCAAATTGATATTTGAAGCAACTAGTAGAGAACGTAGCTGGACTTGTTGTTGTTGAAGGGTGCCAATCAAGTTTGGAAAGTCGGAAATACTCATTTGGTTAATGGGAGTTTGGGAGAGACGCTGCAGTTGGATAAGTTGGACAGCCAGGTGTTGTTTTATAGCTATGGGAATGTTAGCCTGGTTCTGGGAAACCATAAACAGTTGCTGGTTGGTTTGAATCAGTCGTTGGGTTTGTTGGGCTAGTTGTAGAAACGCTGTTGTATTTGCTTGTTTTAGTCTATTAGCAGCCATTAAATGTTGTTGTTGTTGTTGTTGAACTTGCTGTTGTTGTTGGACTTGTTGTTGGACTTGTTGTTGGACTTGTTGTTGGACTTGCTGCTGTTGTTGCTGTGCTTGTTGTTGAGCTTGTTGCACTTGTTGTTGAGTCATTATACCTTTATTCAACATTCGTGCATAATTTAACTGTTGAGCCAAGGGTACTGTTGATTTAAGATGTTCTTTTGAAGTATTGGGATTGATGCTACCATTGGAACTTGCTGCTACTACTGCAGCTGCTGCCGCCGCCGCTGCCGCCATAGCCGAGCTTATACTTGTAGGTGGGTTCACATTTCCATTTACATTTGGAGGTACATTTGCATTTACATTTACATTTGCGGGTATAGCAGAGATTGTAGAAGGACCAACATTGTTTGGTACACCGAGACCTAACTGCTGTTGAATGTTTTGTACTTGAGCCTGAACTTGAGTTTGGGCTAGTTGTTGTTGCTGTAGTTGTGCCTGGGATTGGGATTGGGATTGAGCCTGTGGTTGTTGCTGTTGCTGTGGTTGTGGTTGCGGTTGTTGCTGTAGTTGGGCTTGTTGCTGTTGTAATTGTTGGGCTTGTTGTTGTTGTAGCTGTGGTTGTGGTTGTGTTTGTGGTTGTTGTTGTGGTTGTGTTTGTGTTTGTGATTCTGGCTGAACTTGAAGTTGAGCTTGTGTCTGTTCTTGCTGTGCTTGTTGTTGTGCTCGTACCTTTGCCTTTGCTTTAGCTTTTGCTTTTGCTTTAGCAGCTACACTTAGATTTATACTAGCCTTTTGTTGAAGTTGTTGAGCTTGTTGTTGTTGTTGATAAGCCAACGCTGCTGCTGCAACATTTCTATGTTCCAACATATACTGTTGTAATTGCTTATCTCGTTCAGCCTTTAATATCAACAGCTCGGCCGGGCTAAAAGCTTTAATATTACCTACTGTTGTCGATGCTGTTGTTGTTGGTGTTTGTGTTTGTGTTGGTGTTGGCGTTACTGCAGATGTAGGTGTAGGTGTAGATGTAGATGCAGATGATGGTTGTAACATCTGTGCTGCTGCTGCTGCTGCTGCTGCCGTTGCTGAAATATTAGAATTAGATTTGACCTTTTTGTTTGTAGGGTTGGTGCTAGCATTAGGATTTACTTCATTTATCATCATTAACTGCCTCTTTTTGTTTCTTTGCTTTACCAATTTAAACAATTTTGAATGAGCCTCAATACTTGCTGCTAATTCTGTTGGCTGATCATTTATAATTGGAAGACTTGGATATGTCTTTAGTCGCTCTGTCCACAGCACCTCTTTGTTTTTGCTTATAAAGTTGTTGTTTAGCGTCTTTTGGTACTTGTCCATCATCGAAATATATCCAATTCTTTTGGTTTTCACTTCCTCCTCCATCACGCCAGCCACTGGTACCGCTGCCGCTGCTGCCGCCTTCAACATTTCTCTCTTATTACCACCACTCTTGTCAAACTTTTGATAATACCGACTATACAATTGATCGGCCCGCACTCGCCGTTTACCATACAACTGAAACTCCATGTTGAACCCCATTTCCACCAACTCTCTATTTGCACCATACATTCCTATCAGCTTTGCAATCTGATCATCATGTTTATGCCAAAATACAAAATCCCGCCTTCCTCTTCTCTCTCTATCCTTTTCTTCCTCCTTGTCTAGCCCAAATAACATCGCATTGGCATCTCTAACAACACGGTTACTATCTGTTCTAAACAAATCTAGTACTCCAGGTCCCGCCTCGTATCTATCTGTAATCACCGCCCGCATTGCCTCATTCTCCTCTTTCCGCTCTTCGTGTCGTTGATCTATTTTTACCCTCCCTTCACATTCAGCATCCTGCTTAATCATCATATTTTTACTAATAGGCACTATTAATCCCGCCTCTATTATATCTACGTATTCACCATCCTCCTCGATTCCTACATATACTTCTCCTCTCCGAATCTTTTCTCCAGTATCAATGACTTCGTCGTCATCACCATCATCATCACCATTACCCTTTTCTTCTTCTTCATCTGCTTTCTTCCGCCATTTCTTATTGCTTGTTTGATTTTTTACTTTTCTCGCCTCATCATTTCGATTATCTGCTTGTATTTCCTCTATTTTTGCGACAATCTCATGACTAACCACTCTTGCTAATACTCGCTTATACTTTTTGCCCTCCTTTATATCTTTGTGGACCCACTCCATCTCCTCCAATACGTAGTCCCAATGCACCTTTGGCCGCCGTATACTTTTAAACTGCCTTAGCTGGGAATACCCCCACCGATTACTTTGCTTCAGCTCTTCAATTCGCTCAAGTACCTGTCTACTTTTCTGCTCCTCAAACGCCACCTGATACACCTTTGTATCCCTGATTTTCTTCCTCTCGTCTTCTTCTTCTCGTAGTTTTTTTTTCGTTTTGCTCTCCTTTTCGTTTTCTCGCTCTTTTTCTCGAACACTCGAATAAACCATATCTATTACCCCTTGCTCTTCAATTCTACTTAATAACCCCATTAATTCTATATTGTCTAATTTTAGTTTGGCTCTACCATATTCTCTCTCCTTGGTGTCCTGCTCTACCCCAAACTCCTTTATTATCTCCTGATACTCCTTTTTAATTTCCACCTGCTGAACCTCCTCCATTTGTTCTTGCTCCTCATTTTCTACTATTTTCTGTATCTCATCTTTTTGCTCTAAATATTTTTTTATTCCGGTTTCTTCATCCAGCACTCTTTTGTAATATTCGTATTTCTCTAATTTCTCTTGGTGTTGTTCCAGCAATTCCCTATCATTTTGATGTTTTATATATTAATTTCAGCCACATCTCCACAATGCTCAACCATTTTTGTGGTATATTTCAGACAAATTCTCTGCTTTTTAAAAACTTACTGTAAAACATGCTCATTTACCATCTGTATTTCAAACATACCCTATTTTTGTATATCCATCTTTATAAAATTAACTCTTTTTTTTTTTACAATGTTTTTTTCATCTATTTGTTTATGTTTTGTGAAATAAAACAAATTCTCAAAGGCCTCATTATTGCCCAAAATATTTTTTAATTGCTTATTTACTTTTACCTTTTCATCTTGCTGATTCATAATTGTTTTTTTTATAATCAGCTTTCTTCTATTTTACATTTACTGGAGCTGCTTATTCTCTACTAAAAAAAAAGTAGGCTAGTCAAATAAATTAACTGTTGTCTTCAAACACTGTACAAAAGTATCGTTGAAATTCTTTGTCATTTCTATATATTTTATATTAATTTTCTTCACTGATTGTTGCGCCTCGTTCTTGCTCCCTATTCGTTGGTTTCATAACAACCTTTTCAAGCACAAACTAATTTATCTCTGAAAACACGACTCGAATAAAAACACAAAGTATTAAATCGGAAAAAAAAATTTTTTTTTCTCCATCTCGGGTATAAAATTTCAAGACTTAAAATTGTTGTAATTCTTTGTGTTTTAAAAAACGCGAACTTTTAGTAAATAAAAGCTAGGTGATTCCCTATTTGTTTTTCATGGCATTATTTATTTGTTCCTTTCTCTCCAAGCTAACTCTAAATAATACCAATGCAGAAATACACACTGTCTTGATGTTGAGAAACATGGGTTATACTAGTTATATACAACCATTTTACTATAAACCCTTTTTCATTCACTCCCTGTGTTAAGCGATTTTTACGCAAAGTGCGCTCATTATGTGTAACTCGACAGCACTTGAAGTGATATATTGGTTTTTGTTATCAATGCCTTTACTTTACCATTTTCATATTTGCTTTCAATCAATATGCTCATCAGTATCTTTGAAAATCATACTAAGCAATAAATAAAAAATTACACAAAACCCTTGTAATTTCACTAGTTTTGTACTGTCTTTCCAAACATGTTTAAAGAAAAAACACCAGAACCTACAGTCAATATCACATTCTTTTTCCGACAGCAACCACCATCTGTACCTATACTATTTCACACTTTTACATTTTTATCTTGGCGACTCAAAGTTTGCATAATCACAATGGTTTAATCAAATAGAACAAGTTCAGTTTAAGGACATTAGCATTTGCCAAGCAAAAAAAAAAAAGACCTTTTACTTTTGGTTTAGCAAAGTTATGCGGTACAATTAACTGTTTCTTTTTGTTTGTACACATTGCTCAAAATCATCTAGAAGATTTTTTATTCCAATTAATCCTGTTTACCATACTGCAAGGACTCAATGCGTCATGCTCACTCCATTGATTTATGTACATGCATTTACAAATAGAAAAAAAGTTTATAGGTTTGCAGAAATAGCGGAACACAAGAAATATCACAGCATCACCAAAGCCGACAGTTAAAATTCATTTGTTCCATCAGCCTATTTTATATACCCCGCTCTCTCACTCGCCTATTGACATTACGAGATGTGCGTTCAATGGGTCTGATAATAGTACGTGGTTCAATATACACATTCACATGCTTTACCAATTCAAAAAAAACATACACATGCTTATATCATACTATCTTTTCTTTTTTTTCTTGTAAGATCCAGCTATTTTTGTTGATATATGTGATTCTTGAATAGATATGCGAGTGGTAAACCAATTTATGTCGGACAAACAAACAATTGAATGAATGGATGAGTAGATAAAATAAAATTAGTCGGATTGTAAAATTAAACCCTAAAGTCGTCTGCCCTTGAACCCTGGGATATATTCCTCCAGGATGTATTCACTTTATTAGAACATCCATTATAACGAATTAGATGCAACCTTGTATACCTTTATTTACTTGATGCAAGCCTCTTTTCTTTTACAACTTTTGTATTTCCAGCTATTTTTATTTGCATTGATACTTCAAGCGAAAATGAATATGAAAATAATTTACCATAGATTGTCTTGTTAACTTATTCGTGTCATTGGGAATAGCGCATGTTTATTGGCCACTATACATGTGTGTTTTTTTTACTTGTTTTCTGAATATAATTGCTCATTCATTTGTATTTGGAACAAGAACAATTAATTTCAATTGTCAAATAAGAGCAGGCTTTGGGTCTAAATACTGGGTTCGTTAATATTGGATTCATTGATGTCTGTGACAAGTTACTCCATGGTTTTAATAAACAAGGAATTAATTTTTAAATGAAAAATTTCTTTGCGTTCAACAAGGCAAAAACGAAAATTGTATTTTCTTGCTAATTTTCCTCTGTGGGATTAGGTCACAAGAAGGATTAAAAAAAAACTGAGAATTGAACAATTGGGTGATGTGTTTTTGATGTCAATTTCTTTTTTTTTACCACGCTTTGTTTATTGTATTTTTTTCAATTTGGTTTTCGTTTATTAATTTTGTTGTTGATTTGTGTACTAATGTAAAAGGCCAAGAATGCAAAAAAAAAAAAATAGATAGAAATCCCCCAAATTGGGTTTTTGACGGTGAATATACTCGTAATTTTTAACTTTACCAACTCTAGCAAATTTTTGAACTCCTCCTCTCCCAAAAATAAAACAAAACAGGGATAATAAAAGTCACAAAGAGTTGCAATACCTTTTAGATTTTAGTATAAACCTGTTTAAATAGTACTTTAAATTTTACTTTTATTCCTCAGATAAAATATTTTTGGGATCCCTATTACATTACAAATCAAAAAAAAACTATTAAAATACAGCTACGCTTTGCTTGCTGGATACAAAAATCAAAAAAAGTATAACACAAAAAGTCTTTTAGACAACAATTCGATAGAGGTATCGCGTCTTGACGAAATCTACAAATACGAATATTTACACTCAAAAAATATACCAAGCACTTTTTACCTTTAGGCGCGACAATGTGGCTCGATTTAGGGGTGTTTTATAAAATAGTAGGAATTTTAGGGACAATTGCCTTTGCCGTCCCATTGGTGGTGTTGTTGATACAGCTGGTAAAAGACAGAAGCCCATTCATACTTTCTACGACGCTTTTTGTGTTGTTTAGAGCAATTGGATTTATCACTATTGCCGTAGCAGGTTTTACGAGCAACGATGGTGCTGTAAAGGCCGGGGTGATCCTCAACAATTTTGTATATTTTCTCTTGTTGGTAGGACTTCTTCAATCCGTTATCAGATGGCATCTAGTTCGCAATGGAAAAACGTGGGGTAGGCCCCAAACAGTGGTTTCAATGGTAGGGGCGATAATATTCCTTGGAACGAACATACTGGGAGCATCTTACGAAACAAGCAAGGTGAATAGCGAAAGCAAAGCTTATCGTCCAGGACTACTTGTAGCATCAGTAGCGTATGTGATCTACTCTGTACTTCTTTTGGTGGCTAGTATGGTGTTTGCTCTGAAAGAGTCGCAGGTTTATCAAGCACCACGAACAAGACTAGTCTTGGCACTTTCTCCAGGGCTAAACTTGCTGCGAAATATTGTTCTTTTGATTATCACACTTCCTAATGTAACTACGAGCACCTCACAGTATATTTTGGTTCAGATATGTTGTTTATACGTCATTGAAGCCATTATTGTTAACATGTGGGCATTTACAAATGTGGAAAAATTGCTTTTGGAATCTACACTGTCTGATATTCGCGTTGACGATCCAAATGCCAGTTTGCAATTTGACCATGATACTAAAGGAAGCTATCCACTACAAAGTGGTGTAAATTATAGCCCATACAGTGAAGATGTCGGACCTAGCAAACATTCACAAGCTCCGATGCACAGCACAGCCTATAGCACTACTGGTGCATATACTTCGGCTCCACCACAAATTGTTCAAATGCCGGATCATAATGACTTTCCGACTTCTCAGGATATGGGACAACAACGAACGCAAACCAACGCCTATCCTGTGTAATTTATTCCTAACATTAATGTTTATTTTTCTTTATAACTGCCGAGCTCATTATCAAGGGCTGCGAATTGTTTAATTTTTTTTTGTAATAAAAGCCAAAGGGTGAGAAATGCACCCGTATTCTATGTTTTTGTTTTTGTTGTTGTTGTTGAGATCAGAATAAAGCGAAATAGAGTATTAAAAAAATGGTGGATTTTTGGTGTTGGTCATATTCGTCATAACAAGTATAGCAAAGGATTGGGCAAAAATAAAGTTAAATATCAACCCAAGAACTTGCTGGGTTTGGTATTATATTGGTATATCCAGCTACATTTCCGTTTAACATGGTTCATTGTAATGTTCAAGTGGCAAAAAAATAAACTATACATTATGGCAACTGATAGTAAGCAAGTGGTGCTATAGAAAAAAAAAGGGGGGGGCAATACTGAATGAAAATGGATGACCTGCTTGTGATTATTAGAGATGTTTTCTCAAAAAGAAAAAAAAGGGTAGCAATGTTGTGGAAATGATGCGTTGTTGAAGTTTGAGAATGGTTATCTTTTTATTTGACTTTAGAATTCTCTAGAAGTAGAGAGGGAAGGGAGGAAATGGGAGGAGGGGGGGGGAGCAACGTTTATTTAATGATATTTTAACATTCTTTTTGTTCATCAGGTAGAGGCATTATTTGGTTGGAATGAATATGAGTAAATGAAAAGATTGCAAATCAAAAAAAAATACTTTTGTTAGTATAGTTACTCTTCTTTTGTATGCAACAAGTTAAATAAAAATGGAGGAAATGGAAGGATGAAAAGGATGATGAAAAAAAAAGATGAGGATGAGGAGTGAAAACAAAATAAGTATATATGAATGGTTCTATAAAATTACGAATATGTAACAAACGAAGAAATAAAGGTATAAAACTAGGTGTAGGTTTGGTCCTTTTTTTTTTGAAAAAAAAACAAACAATGTAAGTATGACAAGTTTAAACAATGGAAATGGTTGTGGGTGCAAGTAGGAATGACAGTTAAATGAAGCAATGAGTAGAAAAGAAAGGGGGAGGGGATGAAGATGAAGATGAGGATGAGGGAAGGGTGTGGTTGATGTGTTTTATTTTAATCAGCCTTTCACAAGAGTAAATGCATTTAATAAATAAAAAACAATAAGAAAAAAAACGTGTAGTAATTATGGAACACGAAAAATGTTGTTTGACAATAAGGACCTTTTCATACTTGCTAAATGAAATAGTTTTAAGTGATGTACAGGTTAATAATAACGATAAAAAGTATTAATGGTAGATATCTTTTTTTTAAAGTTAAAAAAAATAGCAACAATACGCTTTTACCACCAGTACCAACAAACCAGAAAAGTTAAAAAAAAAGACCAAAAATAAAAATATGGAGTTAAAGGCAAGAAAGCTAGTTTGAAAAATGTAGAAAAATGGAAAAAGTAAAAAAAAAAACACAAAAACATGTCAAGTTTGTGGGTTATTCGCTTTGTAGATTCCAAAAATAGTCCCAATTAAACATTATTGATTTGAAAATGGTAGCTAAAATGAAAATGAGAATAAAAATGAGAATAAAAGCGTCAAAACTTTGACAATAATTGAATATTAGCGTCTAGAAGGGAGGAGAAGAGTGCAAGCAAGAGAGAAAGAGAAAAAGAAAGAGGAGGAGGAGGGAAAGAGGAGGAGAGAAAGAGAAGGAGGATCATAAGGAGGGGAAGAAGAAAGGATAAAATAAAAAAATAAAACAAAACCAAATACTTGAACAAAAATAAACTTGAACCTGGTTCAATATTGTGAATACAAACTTTAGCCTTATACTCATAACTATTAGATACATGTATTTTTTTTAAAGAAAAAAAAGAAAACTAATTTAAATGTAAAATGATAAACGGAAAAGAGCTAGTAGAACAAGAGGAAAGAGGAAATAGAGAAATGAACATAGAGGAGTGGCGGCCATGGAGAAGGATAAACAGAAATGAAGAGAGGCTAAATGAAGTTTTCCAAAATTTGTACGGGTCACCATTTTTGAATTTTGCAAATTTCAGAATAGTAAGGTCAGGTTTGAGAAGAAGTAGGTTATTGAGCGGACATGAAGGTTCCGGAGGTGGGAATGGAGGCGGAAATAGTAATGTAAGAAGGAGGAGTGACGAAGAAAAAAAAAGAACGGAGGAAGGTAGATTGAGGTTTTTTTCAAGCTCGAATACTCTGCAGCGGCAATACAGTAGATTAAATGGTGGTGAAGAAAACGAAGACAGTAGAGAAAGCAGCATTGCCAGTGGTAGCTCTGTCAAGGGAAGTCCACCTGGGTTTTCGGCAACCAATAATATAAATACAGAAACAGGTAAGTTTGAACTTGACACTTTTAGTAATAAATAATGTTTAAAAGCAGTTTTAAGCAAAGATAATAAATAAAAAAAGTATAAATATTGAAGATTGAAAAAACAAAAAGCAAAAAACAAAAGGAACGTATAATACCAAATATAGACCAAATTAATGCAGAGGAGCAAGCCAAACATAGAAGGAGCAGATTGAATGAGTATAGAGGGCCATTTATGGAAGATGTGCTTCCGTATGAGATACACTCATGGTCAAGCTACTCAGCCAAATATTATCCACATAATGTGTTGAAGAAAAACCCAAACGACCAAGAATCCAGGTGGTCAAGCAATGGAAATGATTTCAGACAGTTTTTGATGCTCAAGTTGGAAAAGCCAGGGTTGATTCGGGCGATAAAGTTTGGGAAATTTTACAAGACGCATGTATGCAACATGAAGGAGTTTCGAGTGTTTGCGGGGATGACACCAGACAGTATGGTGGAGATTTTACACAGCGGGCTTCGGAATGATGAGAAAGAAGAAGTAATTACCACACGGCAAAAGATAGATGGGTATTATATACCAAGTTTATACGTTAAAATCCAACCACTAGTAGCGTATGACCAAAAGTTTAATTTTAGCATATGGTCAGTGGAGTTGATAGGAAGTATTGATCCAAGAATAGTGCAGCAGGTAAGGCAATCGGCACAGGAGGCGTACAACGACAAGATGATTAGACAGAGTCTGGACTATCTTCGAAGTAATCAGATGCAAGAGTCGTTTGATATGGTATTGAAACAGTCAAAAACGGAATTTGAGGCACCAATAGTGAGCCGACTGTATGAAGCGATAGTGAATGAAGGAGATTATGAAACAGCAGAAAGGATACTGATAACAGCACACCAGGAAGGAATGTTGGATTCGAAGGTGATAAGTTTTGCATATCAGAGTATATGGGAGCAAGTGGAGGCAGGAGAGCAAAACAAACCAGTTCCAGCAGGACGTGGAGGACATCAGATGTGTATTGATGATGTAAGAGGCAAGATATACATGTATGGCGGATGGGATGGGAAGGAAAACATGGGAGATTTTTGGGAGTTTGATATTATGGAAATGCAATGGAGATGTTTGGGGATTGACAATGCACCAGGAAAACGGTCGCTGCATAGCATGTGTTTTGACTCGATAAACAACCGGTTGTATGTAATTGGAAGATATTACGATCAAGAACACAGGGCAAGTACGAGCTTAGAAAGTGACATGTACATGTATGATGTGAATGAAAATAAATGGTATCTCGAGTCAGCCAACACAGAGCGGTGTAATGGACCCAAAATGCAATACGATGCCCAGATGGTATTTGATGAGCTAAACCAATGTATATACTTGTATGGGGGTAAGATTATTCAGCCAGGTTCGGCAGATACTGGAACAATGTATGGGGGCCTGTACCGCTACGATACCAAAAGTGGGGAGTGGACGAGTCTCAGAGCGGATATGCATATATACGACCACGAAACACAGGTTACTGGTAGGTTTTTCCACTCAATGACAATTGATCCAAGAGTCCAAAGGCTCTACATTATGTCGAATTATCGCGATAGGACTGCAGCCGGCGATATGTTTGTGTATGATATCGAAACCGATACGTTTTTTGAACGAACTAGAAACATGATTGCTAAATCACCGCCATCTATTCTATCAAGTTGTCGAGGCTCTTCATCGCCCATTTGCAATATTTTTGGTTCTCGCATGTCCACAAAAATCACTGGGTTGAATTACATGTTGAGCAAAAAGCCTTTGTCTACTCCCTGTGGAATTGATGGCCATGCTGATAGCTGTTCTGCGTATAAACGGTGGTATACCAAAAACGGTTATAACTTATCGTCTAGCGAGTATAATAAGCCACAGCTTAATCCTCTTCAAATGGCTGCCTCAGCTTCTGTTCAACACAACTCGTACTCGCTGAAAATCACTCTTGATCGATCTCGGAACGAATTGTATCTGCTTACTTCTCACGGATTTGAGCCAACTGTTCATTCTAACAACGAGTTTTATCCGATATCTGATTTGCATTCCGTGGATGTGTCGTATGATTCATCTCTTTTGGATACTTTGCCCAATCATGTCAGGTGTCCTACTCAAAACCACGTTTCCATGTCTATTTTGACTTACCAATTTGAAGCTGATGCTTGGCAAGAAAACTACAACTCGGATTTTACGATTCCTGATAATAGGAACCCAATCACTCCTCCCCCGAGATATGCCCAGGCTATGGTATACAGCGAAAGACTTGCCTGTCATTTCATGTTTGGAGGAAATTCTGGTGTAAAGTCTAGTTCCAGGTTGAACGATCTTTGGATTCTCCGCCTAAGAAGACCTCTCTCTGATTCCATTCTACGAAATAGCTTGTTCCTAGTTCGTGCTAAAAAGTTCCTAGAACTGTGTCATCTTTCATCATTTACCTCTTGTGTAAATAACAATACCAATCCTTCTCCTTCTCATTCTTCTTCTTCCACTCCTTCTCTATCTCAAATCTCCAACATTTTTGTAAAAGATAATACTATTCTTTCTGACCAACTTTTGCGGAAAAATATTTACCAAGACCAGGCTATGGAATGTTTAAACTTTTTGCGCTCCAAAGTTTCTGTTCTGGTTGATCACGAAAATCATGCCGAAAGTGCTGCGTATAGAGCCTTAACCAACCACTTAATTTCTAAGTTTGGGTCTACCATGATTGGTACCCTGGATGCTTTTGGGGGCTCTGTTGATAATAGTTTGGATGCCTTTTCGTCTTTTGGTTCTGAACCTGATTTTCTACGTTCTAATAGGCGAAGTCTGTTTGATTCGCTAGTTGAGAACTTTTTTCCTGAAGGGTCGTACAATTCTAAACGCAACATAGTGTTTTAGGGCACCACCCAAGTATTTTTTTTTAAATTGTTTTATGCAGCTTTACTTGATATTTTTTTTTTTTCTTTCTTTTATTTCTTTTCTTTCTTTTCTTCTTTTATTTTGACCATTGGATGTGTATGGGGAGCTAGGGTGGAGGGTGGAGGGGAATCTTGGGATTAGACTATATAAATAGGCATATCTTTTGAAAATTTTAATTCTCAAGTAAAAAAAACAAACTATAATCGGACACAAACAGAAAATGGAGAATTTAATAACAGTACAAGGCATGGCTTTACTAGAGGAGGGAGAATCCGATGTTGTAGCACTAGTATTTCGTATACTAGGCAACGCAAAAAAAGAATATCGAAACGGTTATTACGTAACTTCTGAGAGTTATTCGGTAAACGGGAAAGCCCATGTTACTGTACAAGTAGTACGCGATAACCAATATAGAATGCTGGTGATAAAATGTATAAAAGGTGTATCTGAAATTAAAAGAGGAAGGATTTCTCTGATAGGGTACATGTCCGAATACGATTATCCCAATGGAATGTTGATATGTGGTCAATACTCAGAATTTTACACTCTAGATACAAAAGATAAAAATGCTGTACCCGTCGGGGGATCTGCATTTAACAATTCGACCCAGATATCTCTGGTTGTAGAAACAGTTGCCAGAATGTAAATTGTATATCAAAAAAAACTGACCCATCATTGAAACAAAGCTCCTGTCTTCCTCCCCCACCTCTTCTCCATTTATCCGTAACCCGAAGTTTGGTGGAATGTTTGTTTATTTATATTTACAATTAGTTTATTTCATTTTATTTCATTTTAGTTTAGTTTAGTTTAGTTTAAAAGCAATGTACTGCACTAAACAGTGAAACACTTTTTCAAACAAAAACAGTTTGCTTTAGGTTCAAGCTCTCATGGCCTTTTTCTTTTCCTTGTACAATCGATTTCCGTTATACTTTTCTTTTTCGTTTTTATTTATATCCGTTTTTTTATAAAAAAAGTGTGTTTATAGTTTATATATTTTTATTTGTTTTTTCGTGACATTTTTTTTTCTCATTTGGAAATGTTGAAAATATTATTAAAAAAATTTTTGTTAACAAAACATTATACACAAACAAATAAAAGTTCTACTATTATTACCATTTTTTTATTGTTTTTTTTTATTAAAAGATCAGTTTCAACTCAACCTATATACATTCTTTTTTTTTTGTTATATATAAACTCATTTGGGATTTATAAAATAAAACCTCAACTAAACTAATATAACAAAACAGCAAGGGGAATAAAAATAATAAACATGTCGTCACGAGTTCAAAAAGTTTTAGTCCAGCCAATTGTAAGTACTCAATTCCATCTAATACTTTTACTTTTCGCTTTATACTTGTTGTATATACCAAAAAAACAAAACAAAATAAAAAACAAAAGGAAAGGAAAGGAAAGAAACTCATCTTGTAACTTGTACTTTATTTTTTTTTATCTTGTTTTTTTGAATAATATACTTAAAATGTTGTGGATTTAAATTTAGGATTTGATTTTCAGGTACTTGCAAAGGGTAACCATTCCATTCTACTTTATTGTATTCTATTTGTTTTGTATTGCGTTTTTTTAATGACATTAATAGCCTACAATCAACTTTAATTTCGAGGAGAAAATAAAAAGATCAATTAAAATGTGTTTTTAATATTTAAATCAATATATAAATTGCATTATTTAGAAAGCTCGTGTTGAAGTTTGGCTATATGATAAACCAGAATTGAGAATCGAAGGAACAATAAAGGTAACTGCAGATTTATTTATTTTTTTCTCCATCTCCCTCCCTTTCCCTTTCCCCCCTCTCCCCTTCTTGAAACTATCAAGTTTTATTGTAATAGCTATGGAAATATAAACACAGCTTATAATGTTATATTTTATATTGCTATTGGATTAGGGTTTTGACGAATTTATGAATTTGGTACTTGAGGATTCAGTTGAGGTATATACAAAAAAGGACATGAAAAAAGAAATTGGTAGGTTTTATTTTGATAATTCTGCACTCTCTTTCTCGCTCACTCACTCACTCACTCGCTAACACTTTTTTTACTCTAATCTGTAACCCTGTTACCCCGTATTATCACTAATATTTATGTTGTAAATTATGATGACATTTAAAATAGTAATTAACCAAAACTAATGAATTTTTGTAGGCCGAATTCTACTAAAAGGCGAAAACATTACCTTAATAAGGGAGATTCAAGTGGAATAACTTTTAGCATAGAAACAAGAAGAAAAAACAAAATAAAGGATATTCTTATTTGTATGGTTCCTCAATACCTAATGGTTTCCAAATTGTAATGTTAATATTTTTATTCATATTTATGTTGAAACTTTAAAATATCCTTTTTGTTTTTTTCTTCTTTTTTTTTTGCCATTCACCCCCCCCCCCCACACACACCTAGTGATTAATAGAGTGTCAGCTGAATTGATCTAATAATACTTGTACCTTGGGTGCACGTATTTTATACTACAATATCCAAAAAAAAAATTTAAGTAAGGGGGAAGGGAGGGGGGGTTTCATGACAATTGATGCAAGATTTTAACATTATTCAAAAAGAGTACATGATACTATGGATAAATAAATAAATAAAGGAAACATAATTCTTATTAAGCAAGTAATGGATCAAGATTGGCATATGGGTATGGGTTTGCAAGTACAAACTCATAGTAGTTTCTGTTTTCTTTTGGAACATCTATCAGCGGATGATACTTGATTTTCTCATCTTTGTATCCAACATATCCAGTGCCATAGTCTTGATTTGGGACTTTGGGTTGGTTCTGGGGTTGGGTGCTCTCACCACCATGTTCACTACCACTATTACCACCACCACCACTATTATTATTATTATTATTATTATTAACAATATCAGTACTACTTTCGGCAAGTTTAGCTTCTGGATTATAGTTCTCGTAATTATAATATATTTTCTGTAATACTTGCCTTTGTTTTTGATCTTGTTGTCTATAAAAGATAGTGGTTTTATCGCTCAATGGATGTTGTCTATGGTTTCCTGTTGGTACTAAATAAGTTGGGTTATTTTCTGCTACACCTGCAATGGTCGGTTTGTCTGCTTCTTGACTACTACCACCACTGACAGAATCATGATTAGCAGGTTCTTCATTTGATTGTGTTGTGCCGATATATCCAGCATACTCATCAGTGTTGGGGTCTACATAATACTTTTCATCATTTGCATTCATGACCAGGTCACGCACTGTTGTTTCAAACGATCTTTCTAGCTGTATTTCTCTTATTCTCGCAATAGCTGCACTCTGTAACTTTTCCATATACTCATCAAAACCGATGTATATATTATTGTTGTTATTGTTGTACGCAGATATATCTCCAATCAATAGCAATGCTAATACTACAATGTTTGTGTTTTTCATTCTTATTATGGTTTTCTTTATGTGTCAATCACTCTTGTTTATATCCAATGTGTTTAAAGTATAATTTTCTTTACTCTTTACTCTTTATTTCTATATCTATATCTATTTTATTTTTACCTTATTATTTTTTTTAAAAAAGAAACTGGAATGTATTATAAAACGTTATCGCTCTTTAATTTACATTTAAGTCAATATTCAAGGTTTAAGAAAAAAAAAGAAAAGAAACGTATTGCATCCGTTCTTCTTCCTCTTCCTTCTTTGAGCCAGGTTAATAAAATAAAGCCTATTGATATTCATTTCAAGTCGGAATATCACTATTTCATACTAGATAGTGTTGAAACAAATCATCGTTAAACCTACTTGCTCTCCAGCCAGAGTAACAAGGATGTAATGATGTATTGATTTGCGCATTTCGTATAGTTTATATTTTTTTTTCTCCATCAATGGTACTATTTTTTTGTTTTGTCTTTTGTTTTTTGTTTTTAGTTTATTTACTAATGTAGTCTAGACTCACCCCATCCATAAATTTAAAAAGAAAAACCAAGTTACTGGACAAATTAAAACAATGCATGAGCACTACAAAGTGATATTTCTATATTGTATATGGGTATTTTGAATTGATGTCTTGTATAAACTCATTGATTCATATTTTTTCCTTTTTTAAAAAAAAATAACAAAAAAAACAGTTATTAGTATTAATTGTAATACTTAATAGTAGCAAGAAAGAAAAAAAAAGCATATTTTTAATTTTAGTTGTTTTGTTGGAATTGAATGTTTAAAAACCCACAACATTTTGATCAACAACGTGTGTTTCCAGTTTTTGGAAAAAAAATAAAAAGAAAAGAAATAAAAAAAAAAAGGCAGCTGTTCTCCACATGTTGGCTTAGGAGCTTATTCCATTTTACTATTGATCGAAATTCTGCCTTTCAATCCACATACATTTTCTTTAACCATGATTTACTAATTCGTTTAATTGGATATCTAAGGATGAGTAAGATTTACCATTTAATTTAATTTAATTTAATTTTATTTTTTTGGTGGAAAAACCTTGAACCATAATCAAATCAAATAGAGGGGATTACGCTTCCTCACCTCTTCTCTCTCCCTCCCCCTCCTCCTTCTCCTACTCCCCCCTCTCTTATAATGTTGGTATATGAGTTTTACAAGGTAGTACACTGCATCCCAAAGACACGAAGCTAAGGACAGCACCGTAAAAAATATCTTTAGAGAGTTTGATGTTTGATTTACGATGTTTCTTTTGCTTCGTCCCAAGATCTCGTTTCTCAATTTAGAATGTTGATGTGTTGTTTTTCAGTCAAAAATCCGGAAAAAAAAATTTTTTTTTTTTCGATACTGAAAAGAAAAAATAGCACTGAGCCTATTTGAAAGGAAACTGTACTTTATGAGAGCGCAATTTGTATATTCTTGGTTTTGGATCTATCTATCTATACATAAACACCTGTAGTGGTATTAGTAACATTTTACTTTATTGGATGAAAATCAAAGGTTTTTTATTAAAAGAAATCAAAGTTTTTTTTCTTGTTAGCAGAATCGAAATTTGGATTTTAGTATACCAAGTTCGGTTTGGTTTAGGCAGTCTTAAACGCAAAGGAAAGAGAGACATTTTTCTTTATATTTATAAACATACATCCTTGTTTTGAGAATAGAACTAGCAAGGAAATTAAATTAAAAAGTAAATTAAAAAGATCATTTAAAAAGGCAAAGTTTTTTTTTCAAGCAACAAGCCCCCCCCCCCCCATTTACAGAACCAAAAACGATTCTTTAGTTTATTCTTCGACAAGTCAAAATGCCAAAAGTAAAGAGAGAGCGCAGGAAGTACCACCTAAAAAATCCACAGATATCTAGACCAGAGCAATCGGTAAGGCATTTTATATTTCACCTGAATTCCTTTTCGCTGTAATGCTTTATTCGGCTTCTACCAAGGCCATTATAAGATTGTGATTTGTTATACATTTATTCATGCTTTTTTGGCGGGGATGGCGATCGGGATGTTTCAACTAAAATAGGCAAAAAAGGAATCGGAGCAATTCGACATTAGTGGTTTGAATCAGTCCCTCGAACGAACTTCGGGCGGTAAAAGTAATCAAACCGTTGTCGGAACTAGCAAATGGAAAAATGTAGCAAGCATTGTTGACACATTAAACAATAAAAGGGATATTGTTTCGGCACCAGTATTGCTATCAACAGGAGAGCAGCGATCTTCAAATGAAATCGAAAACCCTTCACATCATTTCATGAATATTGAAAGCAAGAAATCCAAGATGAATACTCGAAGAAACAACTGGTTAGAAAGTAAACACTGGATATATTTTAACTATTATTTTGACAATTTACGTCCTCATTTTAACATCTTTATAACTCGCTGGGGAAATTCTTGTTTTGTACATTATTAGAAATTAGTGCTTCACATGCTGTAATGCAGCGTGAAAAGGAGAAACAAGCACGCAAAAAAGAAAAGTCTGCTCTATTGAGAGGTTTAGAAGATATTTTGAACCCAGATAATTTGGAACGAAATCCCAAGCGCAAAAATGCGAAAAATAAGAAAAGCAAGGTAAATAAAGAACCACAACAGCCCCAGTCTAATACAGATGTGACAATGAAGCAAGAACAAATAACTAAATCGAAGACCAAGCCAAAGAAAGCCAAAGTTGATAGAAACGTTGTATCTGAACTGAAGAGGTTTGATTTGGTACTCGCGGATAAAACATTCCAAGAGAACCCCTTGGCTACGCTCAGACAACACATATCAAATACCTTCAATCAATAGCAGGGCTTCTACTCGTTACCCTGACCTTATAGATGGCTTTGGTACTACCAAAGGTGGCTAGTTTTTTTTTCTTTCAGTAAGAATTCATGAAGTTAGTCTTTTTTTGTTATATATTTGTTTTTTTCAGTAATTATGGTAGTTTTTTTTTGTTGATATACACATATATATGTATTCTAGAGGATTGAAAAAATGTTTAAACTGAAAGGCGATATATTTTTTTTTGTAAGCACAAGTATATGTTGAATGGTAACTGCTAGCTAGTCACGTGAGAATTCACACTAAAACCCAACCCCCTAATCCTCGAAGGTTAATTGACTTGTACTAAAATATTAGATCTATATCTAAAGTAATCTGGCAAACTATGAGACCACGATCAAAAGTCTGAGAAAAAAAAAACGCTGTTACCAGATAACCAACTCTATAAAGCTAGAACAGTATTCGTTCCACATGGGCACTTGATTATTAAGCATTCTGGGTGTATATTTTACTTGGTGAATGGTGAGGGGAAAGGATAGAGATAAGAGAATCTTTT
Organism: Zancudomyces culisetae; assembly: GCA_001969505.1. Classification (NCBI taxonomy): domain Eukaryota; kingdom Fungi; phylum Kickxellomycota; class Harpellomycetes; order Harpellales; family Legeriomycetaceae; genus Zancudomyces; species Zancudomyces culisetae. The sequence goes on along the minus strand of LSSK01000001.1, from coordinate 4,359 downwards.
GGAAAGCCTATTATGCATAAACGTCAGTATCTCCCAAATGACGAATTTTATTAAGCGAATTCAATTCGAGGTTTTAATAAGCAAAAGAACAAATTGCTAAATTGCAAATTTTCGCAATTATATTTGTAAATCACGTTTTCAAATTTGGATTATACTTTATTGACCAAAGTGTTTTACATTCACAAGTTTTCTAGCCTGGTGTTGTAATACGCAGCCAATTAAAAGAGAAATGGATCAAATAATTCCACAATACAATACTGGAATATTTGCTTTAAAAATATAGGAAAGAGGAGGGGGGGGGAAGGACAAAAAAACGAGGGTTATAGTATTATGTGAAAACGCTGTTTCAGTGCTAATAGGCGCAGATTGGTATAGTTGCTCAAGCTTTTGCATTCTGGTGTAAATTATAAATATAAATAGTTAATATTCTATGTATGTGGCTACTTCCTATAAATAAGCTGGGGCTCACTCTGAAAATTTTCTTTTGAAAGAGTGCGTATATAAGAAAACAAAATTGTAGAATAAGAAAAAAGCAGCAAACCATTAACATTTTCTGCAGGAAATAAACCCATTACAGAAACTAACCCAACCGAGACAAAAATGACACAAGGTAAAATTGACGAGAAGCGAAACATTGTTTGGCACACCAGCTCAGTAACAAGAGAAGAAAGAAACAAAACAAATGGATACAAAGGTGCAACTATATGGTTTACAGGACTATCAGCTTCAGGAAAATCTACAATAGCGTGCCGGCTGGAGCAGAGACTTGTGGAGCTAGGCTACGTGTCATATGTGCTGGATGGTGATAACATTCGGTTCGGAATAAACAAAGATCTAGGGTTCAGTGAAAGTGATAGAACCGAGAATATTAGACGAATTTCAGAAATCGCAAAGCTATTTGCTGACGCCAATATTCTTTGCCTTGCATCATTTATTAGTCCGATAGCAGAGGATAGAAATAGAGCCAGGTCAATCCATGTAGATGATGGGTTAGATTTTGTGGAAGTCTTTGTAGATGCACCACTAGAAGTTGCAGAGAATAGGGACCCTAAAGGTCTTTACAAGCTAGCAAGAGCAGGAAAAATCAAAGGTAAGAATACGAATCTAGCTGTAGCTACTAAATACTACCATATTTACTTGCTAGTTTTTTTTTTAGAAAAAAAGTTTGGTTGTAATGGAGAAACCTGCAGTAAATAACACAATCTAATCTATAATTTTTACCTATCGCTTCTACAGAGTTCACAGGAATTTCATCACCTTATGAAAAGCCCGAAAATCCAGACATTCATATCAGGACAGATCAAACAGATATCGAGCAGTCAGTTGAACTTATTTTGCAATACTTGGAGAGCCGACAGCTTCTGCGTGTAAATAACTGAATATTTTATAGAGTAGAATCCTAGCTTTCCCGGCCAGTGGATTACTATACTGGCAACTACACTTATTTTTCCACTAAACTATGAATAGTTGGGTTGTAATTAAAGTATTTCCAAAGTAAATAAATAAAAAACCAGATAGACCCTAGTTAAAAAGATCCTATTTGAGTAAAAGAAAATTAGGAAATATGATTGTTTGTAGTAATGTTCCAAAGAGAGCAAAAAAAAACTTTTTTTGTTGCGTTTACTATTTGAAACTTCTTGAATGCAAGCATGATGATGTTTACCGTAGCGCAGTAAATTTCATTATAATGCTGTTAAGTAGGACGAGAGGAAGAGGGTAGGGATTAGGAAAGGCAGGAGCCAAGCATCACAGAAAGATTCTAGGAGACAACATCCAAGGAATAACCAAACCAGTCATTAGAAGACTTGCCCGTCGTGGTGGTGTCAAGCGTATCTCCGGACTTATTCACGAAGAGACCAGAACCGTTCCCAAGTCATTCTTGGAAAATGCCCTTAGAGACGCTGTAACATACACCGAACACGAAAAACAAAAGACTGTCACATCCATGAACGTTGTATACGCTCTGAAAAGACAAGGAAAAACCTTGTACGGCTTTGGTGGATAATATCTTTGCCGTGAGTTGTTCAGTTATCTACTAAAAAAAATGGCACTTTTTACAAATTTCATGGTAAAGTCGAGATGGAATTTGAACTGTTAAAAAAAAGTTTAATAAATCTAGTGTAATCCATTAAAAGTTTACAAATTAAATATCATTACCTATCAATCAATTGAAAGTTTTTTTTTTTTTTTTCGATTGAAAGTTTTTATTTTTATTTTTTTTATGTTTTTTAAAAAAGGTATGTAATTGAATATGAGAAAAGTGTACTAGTTATAACTATGGTATGCCTAACTCTGTATAGTGGAAATTTATATGTACACACTTAAAAATCAAGGTATGAAAATCCGAGTTTGTTACAGATTCTAGCCTAGCCAGGCCGCTATGATACGGTTTTTGTTGACCTAACCAAAAAATTCAAGGACTTCCTTTCTCTTCAACTGATGCTATCTCGTCTTTTTTGGTTAAACTTTCCTTAATCTCTTCAGTACTTTGAATAACAGAACACAGGTACAGTGTGCTTGGTATTGAAAGCAAGTGAAGCGAAAAGGTTATAAAAAACTGTGCCGTTGTACTTATCTTATTTGCATTAAGAGCCCATGCAATCCCCGAGCCAATACTTTGAACACTTTTCATAAATGCAAAATATCTTGACAGAAAAATGTTGTTAGAATCAAGGCAGCCGATCAACCATATAAGCAAACTCTGGATCATCGCATCAGGCATTCCAAAAAACGAATATATTAGGCATGGTAGTATATATTCACTTCCTGTAGATTTGTAGTTGTATAGAACAGGTGTGTGTATGTGCCCTTGGTGCTCACTGAGTACTGCCTCAAACTTTATGTGCTGGAAGTATGCTAGTATCCAAACTGCATTCAAAAAGCCATACAGTGTAAGTACCGATATAAATCCTCTTTTTTTTCTAGAAAGCTTAGAATCAAGTAGTTTGGAGAATATGAACGAAGAGACCATTGCTGAGAGGAAGTATGTCGCGTTTTTGAACCCTCTTGACATTGTTTCAAAGTTTTTTATATTATATACGCCAAACTAATAGGCGACATAAAAGTTGGAGTAAAGCGAAAGTGGGACTATCAGCAACATATTTTTGTTGGTAAATAACTTTAATGTCTCTTTGAGCTCAATAACAATATTTTGAGAGTTTTCCAAGGATATATGTGTGTAATCTGATCGGAGTACTCTTGATGGTGGTGATAGGCATAAAGCCAAAAACGTACGAAAAAGCCGAATTACTAAAAACGCACCATATCCAGAATTTGGCAGTTGTTTGTTCTCCAAGCCTAACACCATGGGTATTACGCTGCCCAATACACCACCGATGCTGAATATTACCCAGAAAATACATATAAAATTTCCCTTTTCGTTTTCGAGCGGATATGCTGTCATCAGCATTCCCTGTCCGGTCCATAATACTGCTGAAAAAACCCCTAGGATGCCACCGATGATTATTGTGAAATGTGAAACGCCCGTTTCATTTATTACTAGGTAGCTCGCTGTGTACATTGCGAACGCAATGCCACTGCAAGTGTGTAATTTTTTTTAGATATACAACCAGCTGCGATTTATATATTCGAGCACAATACCAATGGATGAATATGTACTGTACTACTTTGATACTTTCTTTGCTTTTCCTCACCTTTCTAAAAAAAGATAAAGAAAAAATCTGCTGACAAGATGACAAAATGGGTTGTTGGTAATACCATTTTTGCTAGTTGAAGGAGTAAATAATAATAGAAGACTCTCATATCTGGACCCGTATATCCCTGATATACAATGATTTCAAAAACAGGTTTGATGTACATGTGGATGCTTTTTATTTTGTGAGCATTTAGGTTTACGCGCTGTAGCCCAGATTTGCATCCGTAGGGTTATAACTACCAGAATTTTAGTGAATGGAATAAAGGTAAGGCTAAGGTTAAAACCGATTTCTATTATTAAAAAATTACGAGCCTAAACAGGAAAATCATTTTCCAGATTTTTTTTCGGGTAATGTGACTGAAAGCAATGACTAACAGTGAAGAAATGGAATAAAACCTGTGGTGTCACTAATATAATCAATAACCATGCATATGAAATACAAGATAAAACGGGAGGGGGAGGAGTGCTCTAATATAGAGATAGATGGCGAGTATTGGAGTAGGAGAACAGTGCTATAAGCCTAGCCACATGGCCCAATGTTTGTAAGTATGCTTATGTATATCTAACTGTAACTTCTTAAACAGGATATATCGGGTTATTTATTTGATTGCAAAATTCTTATTTTCCTTTCAGTGGGTTATTACAATGCCTTAAAGTGATATCCAGTTAAGCTAGGCTTACAAAGGTGTGAACAGTGATAGACA